>JBBPDH010002263.1:0-11653 GCA_037974565.1 Clupeocharax schoutedeni
GGTTCAATGTATAGCAAGCCATAGGCGTATAAATACTGGACTTAGAAAATTCCTGTTGTCTTCTCTCGTCTGCAGCAAGAGGAGAACCAGGAAGCTTTGTTTCTTGTAATAAATAATCCGAACTCAGAATCTCCCTCCGGTGACTTCTTTCGATCCCACCAACACATTCACAACAGAACGCACTCTGCCAGAAAAGCAGAGCTGTTTAACAATTTGGTTTAGCCATGTAGCTTGTGTCCTCAGTCCTACACTGATCTGGAAGGATATTGAAGGACAGAAATAAAATATTGCCCTTGATTAGAAGACTGTAACTAGACTGAAAATACAACGTAGCACAGTCCACACTGGAATACTCCTCCCCCTTTGACATTCCACCTTCCCTTATCCCCACTATCCTTTTCTCTCCTGTTTTTTTTTTTCTCCCAGAGATCCCTTCTTTATCAGCCTCCTAATAAATCATTCTGCTTCGACTCCAGAGGTAAATGTCTTCCTTTTTATTATTAAAGGCACAAACCTCTCTGACATTGACTACCCACAGAACTTGTGTACAAATACGAACATGCGTGTGTCTGTGTCCCTTATATGTGTAATATAAGGGTATGGATGCTTGAACGACAAAGAAGAAAGAGAGAGGTTCTCAATGTAAAAAAAAAAAACATATATACATGTAAAAAATTGGTAATAAACAGAAGTAAATATTGGGTCATTGCATAAACGCCTGGGATCTACTGTGTGGTAAAAAGCAATACAGTGGAACTACTCTGACTGTGGAGCCACAGATCAAACCAACTGAACAGGCAGCTCATTCATGTCACTAGCACCACATCTCCTAGGTGTAAAAATGCTATGTCAGTGGAAACTGAACATTTTGATTAAATAGGTCTATGGCTTGGGAACATGCTGTGACATATGAAATTAAAGGCTGCAGAAGGAGGAAGTGTTTTTGTTCACGACAGAACATTACCCTAGTGCCGAAGCCCCTCCCTCCCCTGAATATCTGCATACTAAATCCTGCTCTCCATCTGTGTTTCCAACTGAAGTGCACCAACTTCATCACGACCACCATTAACCACACAATCAGCAGAACCATCACGACCTTCACTGTCATCATCACTGTCACTGTCACCGTCACTGTCAATATATATATATATATTCAATGTGATTTCATGTCTACAGGGGTGTCCTTCCTAAGAGACACGAAGAAAAGATAACATGAAGTGGTTACAGCCAAACACACTGGTTTTGTGTTTGGCTTGGTTTGGTTGGTTTGTTAAGCCAAATCACAAAACAGTAATGGACTTCAGCCTCCATTAACAAAACTGGACAATCTCATAATCTCTAAAACACTATCTCTGAACACATTATAATCTCTAAACCATTTAGAAGATCCTTGGCACCTAAGATGCTCATTGTTTGCAAGTACAAACAGTCAGTCCTCGGAGTCAATTATGTTAAAGGGGAAAGTCAAATACTACATCAAAGAAACAGTGGTGAATGGAACCAGGGGTCACCAAGTCTACAACACAAATATAGCCTATTTAAATGCTGTCCTATTTAATCAGTAGGTCTGCATATGTCTTGTTTTTAAATTAAAGGCAAGCAAAATAGTGGTGAATCTGAAAAAAAAAGACATATTCTTTGGTTGCTATTTTCCCTTAAAACATCTTACATGTACCTCTTTGTGAAGAGTAGCTTTTAAGGCCAAAATCTTACCTCAGAACAGCCACAAAAATCAATATAATATCTGAACAAACTTGCAACCATGTCATCCATGTTTTTACATCAGGTAGCTTTTGGGGGCATCTTTGGACTTTTTCTTGGCAAGTTTCTGTAGAACTGAGCATTTCACCTCTCTGAATGTTGTTGTTACATCTTATCCATTTAATTATGCATACATTTTGAAAAGTGTGTGGAATGTTCCCCTGAATTACACAGTTGGCTCTGGTTTGTTGTGTGTGCGTGTTCATGCCATATTAGGCAACTGAGAGGGGATTGTATGCAATAGCTGATGAGGGCCATAACCCTTGTCCCTGAGCACTGGATAACTACGTGAGACTGACCTGATTAGCACATTATTCATGACCGTGGGACAAGACTATGACATGACTGAATGACAAAGCACACATCGCGGATGCTCAATAGAGGCTCCTTGCTAATTATGACCCAAGGTTATTGTAGGCCTCCATTTAGAAAAGGATAGACACTGTTTATATTGAGTATCAGGGCTGTGTGTTTCCAAGCTGACCAAGGTGCGCTGTCAGAAGCCAGGCCTGATAGTTGAACACGATAAACCCTGATTCATTTGCGTAATGTCTGTGCCTAGGAGGGACTCTGCCATCTGTGTGCGTCTGGGAAGAGGCAGAATTTCAAGCTCGGGAGGAAAGCAATGGGCACACATACACACAATATGGACCCTGCGTTCCAGTGCCAAGATATCCACCTCAATTATAGACAAGCATGATCAGATATGTGGTGCACTTGAATATACAACACACCTCAATATTCAAGGGCATAACAATAATAATAACAATAATAAAACAACAACAACAATAACAATGATAATAATAATAATAATAATAAAAATAAAAATAATAGAATACCACCAATATAATAATAATAATAACAACAATAATAACAATAACAACAACAAAAATAATAATACAGTCTACCAGGCACGAAGAGCAGACAGCATGATTCTGAGCACCGCCGCAAAACGAGAGAGCTATCAAAAGGAATGAACCCAGCATCGAGATATTACCACACACAGCTTGTTTTTATTCATGGCATCCATCAGTTTTATGCCAGAAGGCAGCACAGCTGTCTGCTTCCCAACTGGTCTTTTGGTTTCCACGCGTTGTCGATTTTACCACAAAGGGCTTCCCCAAATGACGGCATTTGGTAGAGGGATGCCCAAAGCTATAGACAAAATCCCATCCGTACAGCACCATAAATGAGGAACAAGTAGTTCAATATCCCCCGTCTTATATTTCAGAAAGCTTTCAACAGACAAACCCCCTGCTGTAGAAACAGTCTGTGACTGCAAAGTAAATGAGTTAACATGTAATTAATTTGTTTGAGTTTACTGGCTAGCTCATAGCGTGTAATGGGATGTAAATAGTCAAGGAAGGCAAAGGAAACAAAATTGTTAACTAAATGAACTCAAAAGTATAGTCTGCTTCAGGAGGGGCAAACAAAATAAACATAAAGGGCAACATATACTAGATGTCCATTTGTTTGTAGGCACCTCCTCTATAGTTTATTCTTAAATCCTTTAATAGGGAGCTTCCCCCATTCACTGCAGCATGGAGGATATACACTAAATGTTGGAACATTGCTGTGTGGATCTGACAGCATTCAGGCACAAGAGCATCAATGAGGTCAGGTTCTGATGTTTAGTTCAGCATCACAATTAACAATTTAACATCCCAAAGGAGCGTACGGATACTACTGAACATATAATGCATAACACAGGCTAAGAGGTGCATGTGAAACAGAAGCCATTACCATTAAAAAACCAAAACAGTATCTCTGTTCAGCTGATATATACCTACCCATTTGGCACAAGTGTGCCATCACTAAAGCTTCAGAAAGCATTTTAATGCATCTTTAAAGAACCATAATAACTCAAGCTTTAAAGTAAAGCTGGTCAACACAGTACATAAACACAGCTAGTGTCATAATCCAAAACCAGCACTTTATGATTTCACTATTCTCATAATGTCATTAAATTGAACATATTTAGATCTGTCTATTAACACAGCCTACAGCATTTCAGTCCCACTCAACCACACTGAATTTATTAGTAATGTTTCAAAGTAGACAACTTTTAGAGGTACAATGCAATAGACAAAACACGATTTTTGCTATGTGCTCGTCATCCGAAAGAATGGAAAAAAGTTGGAAGTTCAGGCTCAGATCTACTGATCCAGAATGTTTCTCAGTTCATTATATAAATATACAATTATCTCCTGAACTGTGTAATTATCAATGTCATTAAACTTAATGTTAGTCAAAAAAACTGGAAGCAATCATGTTATTTAGGGCAACAAATTATTAGTTATTAGACCAAATGTGACTTAAATATGTATTTCTTTTAACTGCATGACTGGACAAAATATGTATCATCAAAATGCATTTACAACTATTAAAAATTCAATAAACACTATTTTCATTATGTGAGGGCAACATTCACATTAACCTCAATATGGAAATTATTAACTTCCGATTTTAATCACTGACATCCAGAGAGAACAACAGTGGCTGCACATTCCAAAGTGTAAGTGTACATATATTTATAATACACTGATCGGCCACAACATAAAACCGTTGACAGGTGAAGTGAACCTGCCAGTGGTTGAGATATTTGGCTATTAAGGGAAGAACCAGTTCTTCCTGTGTTCTTGAAGCAGATTAATGGGCAAGTGTAAAGATCTGAGTAACTTTGAAAAGGACCAAATTGTAATCACTAGTGGACTGGAACAGAAAATCCCCAAAACAGAAGGTCTTACGGGCTGTTCCCAGTATGCAGTGGTCAGTACCTACCAAAATTGGCCTAAAGTTGGCGAGCCAGTGAACCAAGACTCAATGATGCATGTGGATAGTGATGGCAAGCCCATCTGCTACAAGCCCACAGATCACTGTAGCACAAACAAATAATATGGGGCAAAGCAGTCATAGAATGGACCCACTGCTGTCCACAGCTTCATGAGCCTATAATGGGAATATATACTTAATCATGGTGGCCTGGCCAGACACTGCTGACATTGTTCACAAATGGTTTGAGGCACATTTGTGAACAAACTCTGAAGGTATCAATCCATCTGTGGGAAATGCTGAACAAACTATTCCAGCCTATGGAGCCCACACCTTGCAACATAAAAATATCTGCTTCTAAGATATTGGTACCACATGCCACAGAACACCTTCAAAGGTCTTGCAGGGTCCATGCTTTAAGCTCTTTTGGTCTCTTAAGAGAAATGTACAAAATATATACAGTATATAAAAGTATATACAGTACATGGCCATAAGTTCTCCATGAATGCAGAGCACAGCTCTGGTTGATACAACTTGTGGATTCTTGGTTAAATTAAACATATCTGAAAGGAACCAGAGCTTTCTATTTTGCCATTGCTTTTGTTAGTTTGCTGCTTGTTGGTTAATCCATGGGTCCACAGCACACAGTGCGTGAGCAGCTGGGCTTCAGCCTGGACTATTACAGGTAGTCTAATAAAAATGTGTTAAATGTTCTGTGGTGTTAATTTACTGTATTAATGCATTATTAACATAAAACTGACAACACTAGTAATTATATTTAAATAGCATAGCAAAACAACAATAAAATTATAAGAGTTCTAAGGTTGTTTACACTTTACATATTAAACCTTTCAGCACTTTTCTAGTGTTGTGGTGTTGATTTGGAAGAAGGTAACGGCTGAACGTTTTCATAAATGTGTGGAATTTGAGCAAGAGCACAATAGGTCCTACTTTTCATTGCAAGTGCTCTAATGTGTGCAAGAGAAGGCAGTACATCCAGTGAGGATACTCTCCATAAAAATGGTTTTACAGTGAAAGCCTGAGGGCAGCCTCCATTAAGAATTTATCAAATCTTTCTAATGTCACCACTCTTCAAAACAGAGAGCCAAAATCGACATTCTGTAGTGAATAAAGAAAGTAACTTTTTGCTTTTAACAGAAATGTTTATAAATGATTATGTAGGCAAATTACAATTATGTTATTAAGTACACAACAACAGATACACATGGAAATTAGGCTTAGCCATTAGCCACAGACGTGTCCACAGGCATTATTATACAGGCATACTGGCATCCCTAATAAATGCATTACAACACACAATTTCTGGAATATGTAATCCTATGAGTCTGGTAAGTTTTAGTTCTTGCCACTCAACCTGACCCGAGGCACAAACTGTTCTTCACCAGAGTTTTGCTACAATGAACCCTGAAGGATCTTCTCTCCCAGACATGTGACTGCGCTCTCCACACTCATTGATATGTAGCTTTTAACAGGATATTTAGACTTGAGGCTGGAAGACGGAGTCAGCTTAAGTTAATTAGCTGCCTTTGCAGTAAGAACCCAGAGCCACGTCTAACTAATGTCATCCTCTTGCAGAGTGTGGGGGCCTCTTGTAGTGACGTTTGTCTGCTAGGGGTCCTCAGCACAGGCCACCAGTTAAATCTGAAACAGTGTTCCAGGTCTTTACCTTATAAGCTCTGTTCAGGAATATTTTAAAATAAATCTCTGCAGTGACAAGACATTGGAATGTTTAGAGCTCCAAATGACAAGCCAGTTGGTGCACTGTGAACTGAAAGAGACAAATGGAAGCAAGGAAGTGCCAGACTGGTTTGCACACCATTCCAGATCAACCAACTGCAGAATCCTGTTAAAGCAATACAAACAAGCCAATGTAGCTACCAAAGCACCAAGATATTGTTTTTCATTTAATGAAGGTATGTTTAGATAAACTAGGCATTTCCTGAAGAAGAGCTTTGGAAATGGAATCATAATTTGTTGTTTATTTGTATTTAATCTAATAGTAATAGTATAGTAATTTTGGACTGCTTTTCACTGGTCTGTTCATCATTAAATATTTACACAGTGTAAAGTGCTGCTGACACTTTCAGACAGTGTGCAAATATACAGCTGGTAGCAGCTGGCAGCCTAGTGGTTAGGGCATTCGCCCTGCGACTAGAAAGTCCGGGTTCGATTCTCAAGACCGCTAGGCACTGCTGAGGTACCCTGAGCAAGGTACCGTCCCCACACACTGCTACCCGGGCGCCGTGTTCCTGGCTGCCCCCTGCTTCACTTGGTGAATGGGTTAAAGGCAGAGGTTGAATTTCGTGCTGTTCACACTGTGTGCTGTGGTGTGTTCACGTATGACAAATGGTCACTTTCACTTTTCACTTTCATTAAAATATATTTTGAATTAATAAAAAATATTTTCCTTTCATTTATATTTACAACATTTTAAAATAAGAACACAATGAAAAATCTTACAATTTTGACATAAGGGACCTGGATGTTTAAATGACAACATTGTGGGTGTTTGTGTTTTCCATGTGGAATGAACAGAGAAGGCGGAAGGTGGAGGACGCACGATGACAGAATGGAGGCTTGTTTATATGAGATGGAACAAAAAAAGTGGACCTTAAACTTTTTTTCCATCCAAAATCTTATTTGGAAGAGAACTTTAGGAGACACCGTCAACAATGTAAATGCACCTGGAAACCTAGCCCACACCTGGCTCTGCTGATACTGGTTCCTACTGATGTGTATTTAAGGCTGTAGGCGTGAACTAAACTAGATAATCAGACACTGACTGGTCAGGATACCTAAATCTAAGCTAACAGCAACACCTGTGTTTATTGATTTAAAGAGGCAGCCTCTCGCTTTGGCTTTGGGACAAAGCGTCAATCACATTACAACATTTTAGGTTTTGGTTACCTGATGCTGTTCTAAAGTGTTGTTGTCACGCTCGCAGCATTTAAACAAACTGCCTCAATACTGACCTTTTTGTTTTGGCAATTTTCAAACAGCAAGGCACAATTTTGTTCCCTTTCGAGAGCTGCATTTAGCTGGGATCTGACGAGGAAGCACTAAACCAACACCCACTGATAGGGAACATCAACCACCTACGGAGGGGAATCCAACAGAGTTGTAAACAACTGCTAACTCCAGTAAAACCTCAATGTTCTGTTACACAATGCTCCTCAACAGACTGTGATCATGTGAAAGGAATAGAATGTATTTTAGACCATCAAATATACAGGATGATTCCACCAAACACTGCTAGTCTGGCCAACACTAAAAAGAGGATAAAGTCACAACAGCGTTCATTCAGTGTTATCAGAATTAACGTTTTTTTCCTGCATTAACATTAACTCAGTTCTCTTGGTACATCTTGAGATAAACAACATTTGGATGGAGCCATATTCCACCATCTCAACAGATGCTTTAGGAAGGCTCTGCTGTTCACACTGGCACATTATAACTGATATTACTAAATTTCTAACTGAGTTTGAAAGCCGGCAAACATGCATTTCTTTGTTGCCTTAGGGGCAGAAATCCAAACAGCTGATGAGAGAATTAACAGAATCACAAAGAGCTTGTACTAATTATATCTAATATAAAAATGGTGTTTTAAACCTCTCCGTATTTATATGATAAGTGATTTCAAACTTTAGAACCAAACACTGACAGGGTTAATAGCGTGTGTAAACTGGTAGGCCACCCAATCTAGTTTTGTCCTACAGCACATGTCAATCCTGGCAGATGGAACTTTGCCAGTCATTCAAGTTCATCATTTGAAAGACTTGCTTTGTACGAACAAAACAATCTTCATCACCGTTGCACAATTCAGTCATGTTCTTCTAAAAGAGTGTTGGCAGGGTGTTTATGCCAGACAAGATATTTCACTAAAGGACAAATCCACTGGCTGGAATACGGCATATTTGTGTGCCCATAAATATAATAAATGCTGCTCTAAGGTACACAGGCAGGAGGTCTTATGGTTATAGAGCGCAGTCTGCTCTTGGGGTGTATGTTTAATAGTCAGAATTGCGCAAACACGGAAACCAGTGAGCATGGCAGTGCTTTCTCAGCATTCAGACTTCTAACACTTCTCTATCACCTAAAAGGACAGCTACTTCACTACCGGTAACATGTAAAGATCAAAGCTGTCACTCTTAGCAAGTGACAGAGCTGCTCAGATGGTTACAAATACTAATTTGCAAGTGTGCACTAGTACAAACTTGTCCCAGGCAAGAAATGGCCTCCTTCAAACAAAACAAGATGTCCCAGTTTCTGAAGATGGGTCGTGTTGTGTTGAGAATAATGGCCTGGGTTCCAAGGACACAGTGACAGAGGTGCACTGAAGATAAGGCATGAAAGATACTGCTCGTTTTGTGATAAGCGTCTTGTACCCTCCCTCTATTGTTCTTTCTATTCTCTCTCTCTCTCTCTCTCTCTCTCTCTCTCTCTCTCTCTTCCCTCTCTCCTCTCCAGGTGTGCCAATCGTCCCTTGGGGTCGGCAATCACTCCATGGCACCCGAAGTATGGACCACGCTTTCATCTCCACAATAACCTGAGAGGACAGGACGACACAAGCCTGTCTCAGCCCCAATCTCCTCAAAAGCACCGTCAGCACCTCCACACACTACGTAACCCCAGAGACGTTTTCCCCATTTGCAACCCCTACCAAAGTCTCTCCCAATAAACAAAACATTTATTTCACAGCACACTTTTTCCAAACACAACAGATGGAAAGGATTCTACCCACGCTTTGCATACTGGCAAGAAAAAAACGAGGCATCCGGAAGATGCTGCGGAAAAATGGTGATGCAAGAGGCTACTGGTTGGAACCAGAGGTTTATAAATACCTTATTCTGCTCATTTAAAGCAATGTTGAATGAAATTACGTCGTCTAGCTGATAATTAATGAATTGCTCTTAGTGTTAGCGTACACACTTAACTGTGGTATCAGGAGTGTGTCATAAATGTGTGTGTATGTGAGCGATGTATTGAAAAAGGCACTGCCAACTAATAAATTGACCAATACTATCCCCTGTTGTTGGACATACATGTTTTTTGTCATTTTCCTGACAGCAGAGATCTGTCATTCTCCTTATTGAACGACTGTAGCAAAAAGCGTGATTCAAGTCAAAGCAAGGCAGTCAAATGATGAGGGATGCGAGAGGAGCACGATGGGAGGCATACCCTCCACAGATGGCTCAATTTGGGGGGCTGTGTGAGCCAGTGATGGCTTTTCAACAGGACGCAAATCAACAGTGATGTATTTCCCAGCAGAGCGGATCAATCCATGAAATTGCGTCCAGCTCAGCAGGCATTAATAATGGAGTTTACTGCTCGTCAATCATCAGAGCAGTCACACAAACACCAGAAAGAACAACATACCACACCGTCAGCAAAAAAGTCATACCACTAAAGAAAATGAAAAAACAAAACAAAAACAAGTAATTGATTGACAGAATTCATGAGACAACATGCCACTGATGCAAACCTACATAAACATTTATAAAGGCTTATTTTAACAAGCATCACAATTTGCATATAACATAAACCGACTAAAACAATCTTTAGAGTAAGTCTTTATTAATGTTCAAGTAGGTTTATATTAGCTGTCATGAAATGCTGATGTAGTGTCGTGGAGCTTATGAATACTGACTATCAGTAAAGAACTGCAAAAACAGTTTTCTACTTACAGTATGTGATGTATAGATATGGGTCAACATAATGTGTCATTTTTTCCAAGTGCAAATTGGTAAGAAAATGACACTAATCCAATGGGGAGCTCTACTGGTCCTAAAAAATTAAGCCTAGTCCTGGATTAAGTAGTTCTGTGAATGGAGATTTTCCATTGAAAAGGAAAGGGTAGTCCAAGACTTAATCCCTGTCTGGGAAACCAACCCTTAGGCTCTTAAGAAGTAAACAAAGTCATTCAGAGTGGTTTAATGTGAATTGCACCACTCTATAAAAAACTTAATGAAGTGTTTAATACCTCTAAAAGCTCCCTCATAGAACATTATCACATAAAATGGCTTTACACTAACGCCTGAGACACTGTGTTAGGGGATGAAGACATGTTTTGATACCACTTTCACTTTTCTCAATACTGAAACTTCGAGCTTTATTATATATTCATTCATTATATATTTATATGTTCCCTTAAAAACACTTAAAAATGAGCTGTTTTTAATTGAAGCACTTTACATAAAAGCATTTAAAAATCAGCTATTGTGCGCAAACTACTCAATCACTCTACTGTCCCACAGGAAGAAATAAACAGCTTACAACATGACTGTGGGAGGGTGCGGTTTCAGAGTAGGTTTCCTGATGCGATCCATTCTTTTTTCCACCCTTATGTCCACATTATCTGCTGATATCAGTCCCATATCAACAGTGTTAAGCATATAAATTAGAGTCATCCTCAACCAGACTGACCCACTTCCCCACCTTCTCTGCAAAAGAACAACCTCAAAGCATACAAAGCAATCGATAGAGCAGCTGAATCAACTTCTGCATGAGACATCAGGCTGGTCCTCCATCAATACACCACCCGATATGTGAATATGTATCAAACGTGAGTGCTTGTAATTCATCATTCTCATTAGGGGTGGGCTGTCCATCACCAATGGCTGATGGTCACTATGATATTAAGCCCAACATCAAGCCCCCCCCCCATCATGCTCATACCAGTACACACTGACAGAGAGACAGAGAGCGACCCATTCGCACTTTTCAACAGCTGTGCCTTTTTATATTGATATCACTGCACTTGATTCCATTTTATTTACAGGTTCTTGTTTGTCCTTTGTTGTTTAATGGCGGGTGGCAAACAGCTTTAAGGTGCATTAACACTGCCTTATGCTCACAAACACACCACCATCATAATCCCTCCCAACATTGATATAAACCAATTCTGTAGACATCACCCAGCCCTAATTCTCATATATGAAAAAATAGTAAAAGATTTACTCAAATACTTGAACTGATTTTCATATACAGTTCACTGACTAAAGTTCTAATAATTTTAATTTGGTTTCAGAATCAGAATCAGAAAACTTTATTTATCCCGGAGGAAATTGTTCACATCACGACTGCACACTCAGACAAGACA
>JBBPDH010002301.1:0-11650 GCA_037974565.1 Clupeocharax schoutedeni
CCATTTCATGCTATTCATTGGACCTGAACTGTTTGAATTTCGATTAAATAAAGCTTGAAACATTGGGGTGTTCTAAACTTTTAACCGGTAGTGTATATTGCAAAAGAAAACATCTGAGATCCATTCAATATAGCCAATATTTCGGATAAGATTCATGCACAAATCTTATAAGATACTTAAAGACATTTTAAGTAGTGATGGTAAATGTACTCAAGTCCTAGTGTACATTTTCAAGAAGACAGCATTTCAATACATGCAACCTGTGATATATATATATATATAAATAAAAAAAAAAAGATGGAAAAACTTTGTGAATAGCTTTTAAGGCAGTTCATTGCACTGGACAACTCAATCAACAGAAAGCTCTGTAACACTAACAGCACACTACATGACTGATGTTATGGGTAATTGAAAAAAGAAAAGCTCTCCAAACAAAAAAAATATTCTCATTTCCTGCCCCAACTGATGATGCCAAAATGATTTAGTGAATTATCTTGTGCACCATGTAAAAAAAAAGAGGTTACAACTAAACACACCCAGCTAAAACGATGTCTAGGCAAACCTCACCTGTCCTGCAGGTTGGGATGAGAAAGCCTGGACCAGTTTCTCCACTCCGTAGTGTGTGAGGACGGAGGTATTGTAGATGAACTGAGAGTAGGGGATCTCAGCTCCGTCAATAAAGAAAGTGTCAGGCATGAGTGGGTGCCAGTGGTACAGCTGGTTAAACTCCACAGCGATGCGATTCTGGTACTGAAACTGTGCGTGGAAGAGCAGGGATGGATCGAACTTCAGCTGCAGGTAGTAACCGCTCAGGTGCTGCACGTAGTCTTCGATCACGATCCGAATAGTTTCGCCTGGCAAAAAATTTAAAGAATAAATTATATGAAAGCCATTGTGTCATTTAATACACAGTCAAACATTTGGACACACCTTCTCATTCAATGTTTTTTCTTTGCTTTTATTGTTTTCTACATTGTAGAGTAATACTGAAAACAAACACAATGAAGGAACAAATGGAATTATGCAGTAAAAAAAAAAAGAGTTAAACAAACCAGAATATGTTTTGTAATACAGTGATGATGGACTGTTGCTTTTTTTTACTTAGTTCAGTGGTTCTTGTCATAATGTGGAGTAGAACTGTAGTGGAATAGGATTATTAACTATGTACCAACCCAACCATCACGACTGATGATGCCAAACACCTTAAGAAGGCAAGAAATTCCACTAATGAACTCCTGACTGTGAACACCTGTTAATTAAACACCATTCCAGGTCGATTCCTCATGAATCTGCCTGATACCAAATACCAAGATTATGCAAAGCTGTCATCAGAGCAAAGGTGATGTTTTCAATATTAATCTAGAATGTAGCCGATAATAAAAAACAAAGTCTCCAAACTTTTGACTGGTAAATTGTATTCACAGTCATTAAAACCTCATAGGTGTCAGGTTTGCCAGTGCCAGTTGATCTGTGCATTGCTGATAAAGTACATGACAAAACATCATGACAGTGTTAAGGGAATAAAATCCCCTAAAAAGTTCATATTTGAGGCACCGTTACATTTGCAGCAATATGCTCACAAAAAATGATTTATGAGAAATAAATAACTATTTGTTTGCTTCCATCCACGGTATATTTGCATTTGAAAAATGTCACAAGGTAGAACAACAACAGTGAGAGCTAAAAAAGATATAGGTTGTAGGCTGTCTACCTATAATAATAAGTCTGGTGGTCTGAAACAGTTGCTCGTCCTCCCAGGTAGGGTGCTCCTTCTTCAAGATATCACAAACGCGGTTGTGCTCACGGAGCCACAGGGTGGCGTACATGCTCAAGCCTGGCAGTAGGCCGTACACCTCCTGGCCTATGGCCATTTGCTCCTCTGGAGGGACCGACCGAGGGTAACTCATGTTTGCGTTTGTCTCTGCCACTGTAGGTGGGTACATCTCTCCCTTTATGATCTGTTGAAGCATATAGAACATCAACACAGAGCTGAAATCCACAACACACTGATATCAACTTGTCCTCTCTGCAAAAAGGAACTAGAATTACAAGGTTTCTTTGGACGCATTTCTCCCATAAAGACCACTTTCCATACATGCATCATTATTGTTGCTACAAATTTCTCAACAATTTAATGACCTTTAAAGCTGCAGACTGAATGTCTTTTTTCACACTAGGAGTAAACCGGCATTACACTAGTATATTAGAGCCTTATGTGGCATTCCTCTTATTTCTTGATTTATTCATGTTAGGTTTCATAATTAATCGTTGAGGTTCAGCACAAACCTCAACCCTACCTTTAGTCTAAATAACCTAGAAAGTGATGCAAGACTAGAAAAAAAAAGCATACCATTTTACAGTATCTTCCCAGGGTGTAACCATTTGAGAACCTTAGGTTTAATGTAAGCATTTGAATAAGAATTCTAAGGAAGATGAAACAAAAATAAAGGTATAAAGTGTCAAAAAAATGCCAATGTTAATGTTATATCTCTATGCATAATACTCTTTAGAGGAAGCCACTTTAGAGGAAGTCTGAGAATTTATGAGTATTGGCTGATGCAAACTTTGAGGCATGTGAACTTTTAAACAAGCCAGGCATTTCACACCAGGAGCCGTACCTGGTACTTCAGCTTCCCATCTTTGTGCAGCCTGAGACTGAGCTGTCGTTCAAGATTATCTCCATAAATATGTCCAGCATCCACCTGCACACAAACGCAAACATAGGAACCTGTTTAACTTGTGCTAAAAAACCCTAGACATTTACAGCTGTACACAAAACATTACCGTGAACGGTCTATTCTGTAGGTTAATCATACATCAAGTAGGTAAAACCGAAATATCAATACATTTCTAAACTAAGTCTCTTCTTAGACATTGCCACAAGTGTCATCATACCTTTTCCAAAACAAGGAAGGAACCAAAAAAATGCATTTCCTCTGTTGTTATGCAACTCTGTGTTAAAGCACTTACTCCATGGCTGAGAGCTTTTGTAAATCCCAGGCCCACCCGGTTGTGTGTCTTGAAGAACTGGTGGGTGAAATGCTGAGCGAAAAAAGCAAACATCAAATTTGTCCCCTGGGGGTCTGGTCTGAATTTCCGCCTCAACATGAATTTCTCCACCAGCAGCTTAGGGTCTGGAAGTTCCATTTTCCCTGCAGAGAAAAGAAATAACAGTTACTGCAGCTGTGCATGCAACAGGGCTGAGGTGTTCAGATGGGATCTTTATATAATACTGCATCTGAAAGAAAAAAAAATTACTTTCTAGTGTCAGAACACATTCATTTATTTCTTTATAGTCCTGCTTGGTCTTTTAGAATTCAAAGCCTACCTTTAGTCCCCATAGGTGTTGGGCAGTCCAGTGGCACCGGCGGAAGGATACGGGTGTAGTAGGTGTTATTTGAATAAGCCTCCCAGTTGATGTAGTCATACCTGGAGTTGTAAGTAGGAGGGCTGGGAATCAGGTTGGCCCGCACTGTAGTAGGAGGTAGGAGGTTGAGAATAGTGGCATGACTATAATATTTATGACTGACTAAGAAAATTCTCACCAGGAGTTTCCAAGCTATTGAAATAAATAAAAAAAAACCCACAATGACTGCAATGTATAAGTTGCCCATCTCCAGTGATTCATATTGTTTATGCTATGTCTTCACTTCTGTTCTGCTTTGATGGCTGAACACCTCGGTGACAGCATATTCCTACATATCCTTAAGCAAAAGCTATGTTACATTTTGTCTTTAGTTATCCATTGTTAAATGTCTCATATTGGCTAGACTGGCCAACCATCCTTGCTGGAACAACAAAACTGGTTAAAGGGAACACCAAAGACATATAAAGTCACCACAACCTTGTTTAAACTGCTTTTATAGCAACATCATAGCATTGTAGCAGTTTTGTCTCTG
Organism: Clupeocharax schoutedeni; assembly: GCA_037974565.1. NCBI lineage: Eukaryota > Metazoa > Chordata > Actinopteri > Characiformes > Alestidae > Clupeocharax > Clupeocharax schoutedeni. Next base: position 3,900 of record JBBPDH010002301.1, read on the forward strand.
ACGACCACTTACAAATGTTGTGTAATACTCCTGATTACCCAAAGATTTGCATTTCAAAATCGGCAGCAAATTCATGAACAATGATACAAGAGAAACTTTTAGACCAAAAATAAGAAATTAGAAACACTTTACTAACAGATAAAAAGTATAAGTATTTGTGCTGAACCCAAGGAAATAACTCCCCCATGAATGGGTGTGGTACTGCTGGAATTCAAACTCACGTCCGGAGTTAAGAGGCAATCCTGATGATCTAGATGTGCCACCTGGGAGCTCCTATACCCTTGGGCTTGAATAATAATTTACTGGTATGCCACTGAATACTGCAGAGTGAACTGATGGTTTATCTCTGACTTTGTTCACAGTGTTTTGATATTTCTCCATGTACCCCCATTCTGAGGGGGAATCGCTATGTTTGCCCGTTGTAGAGTTGTAAGTATCCTGTTTCCTCTATTTTCTCTATTTACTTTCATCCTAAATCGCATTTCCTTTATCTCATGCGCCTCTTGACTCAGGCTTTCAGGAGAGGCACAGTTGACGTGCTTTGATGTTAGCGCTCATTCTGGGTTCTATGCTCCAGCAGCACAGTAGGTCAGTTGTTGTTATTGTACTGCTCTGTTCCCCTATACTGACTCAAAAGATTGCATAAGGCAGACTGAGCAGGGTACTGAAATACAACATTAGCAGCAAATTAGAGTAAGTTACATGCCATTATATAATGTATGGCCTTTCAGTGGGCTTCTCTGTCTGTTACTTTGAGCTAGGGTTACATCATCTCATGTGTACAGCTTTAGAGGGTTAACTGGGGAGATAGCAGAAAGGCCTCTAGTGCCAGAAACTCTTGGCAGAGGAAGAGAGATGTGAGGAATTTGAAGGCTTGCTGTGGAGCACACAAATTACCATAGAAACTGGTGGCCTGACTGACTCAGAAAAGACTGTAGTCATAAAACAAGGTAAAATATGACATGGATATTTGACCTTTGATCCAAAAAAGGCTGTCACGCCAAGAGAGCCATTGAGAATATGGAGCGTTCTCACGCCAAATGGTTGAAGAAGAGGAAATAAAACCTTCTTTAACAGAATTATGGGAGGAAGAGATAATGAGGTAAATCAACACACTCTCTCTGCCTTGGCCCAGGGCAGAGACTGCGTAAATATGGGCAGGAAGTTAGGTCAGTGGACGCTCTTTTAGTCAGTATAGAGGAACAGAACAGTACAATAACAACTGACCTACTGTGCTGCTGGAGCATAGAACCCAGAATGAGTGCTAACATCAAAGCACGTCAACTGTGCCTCTTCTGAAAGCCTGAGTCAAGAGGCACATTAGATAAAGGAAATGCTATTTAGAATGAAAGAAAATAGAGAAAATGTAAGTCATTTAAAAGATATTTGTTTTCACTGCTATCTAATAGCCAGTATAAACACCGGCCTACTCCTTGTTCATGTGCAGCTTTCTTGCCTTAAATGCACTTGTGTGGTCTCCTGCTCTGTATGAGATGTTACATCACAGAAGACAACGTTTACATTAATTTCTGGAAAGTTTGCCTTGTTCAGAAATGATTCACTGGCCATATTATCGTTGTGTAGCAACTTTGGGTTAGTTAGAGCACACAGGAGCAGAGGAAACTACCTTTTGTCACTTGTTTAGTGCAAGATCCCCCCAAGGCTTTAGAAGTTTAGATTGTGTTAGATTGTGGGTACAGAACTGTCGACTGCTGAGCTTGAGAGGTAGCCAACACCCTGCCATTACCACACACCCCTCCCTTCTCTCTTCAAAGGAAAGGGCCCTTGATATAATTAACAATTCATTTGACCAAAGGCAGATTTTTAATACAATGTGAAAAGATAGTAAAGAAACTGTTAAAAATGTCAACTATTTTGCTCCGAGGTAATTTAAGTGAAAGCAATTCACCACTAAGCCAAACAATACACCTCTTTAAGCCAAAGGAAAATCTTTTTTAGACTGTGGTTCCATTGTATAAACAATGGTTATTGCTAAATGGAGTTTTTGTCATAAAACACTGTTGTAATGGACTGAGAGAGTGAGTTTTGTATATGCTGCAGTGATGAACAGTCGGGATTGTAGTCCTGTAAGGCCTTGAACATATTAGTGTTTATCCAGTTCTAATATACTCTCTTGATTTATTTGGATCTGATGTGTTAGAATGAGTAAAACACCAAAATATATAAAGCAACGGTGCAAACTATGTAGCATAGTTTGCACTGTTCAAGCAAACTATCTAACACTTCCTTTACCTTCATCTGTAACATGATAAAAAAGTTGCAAGTCATTCTGGATAAGAGTATCAAGCAAATGCATACTTGTGACTTAAATAGGTGGAATAGTCACTTCAATAAACAAAATCTCTATCACTGGGGTGGCAGCATATATGTGTTTTCCCAATTCTAATATACTCTCACGCACTTAGCCTTGTTAAATAACTGAATAGTTCTGTGTAAAACAACAAAATATACAAGTGGGGTTTAATTCCCCACCTGGTCAAGGACCCTATGCTACACCAAAATGAGTTATTTGGCAAGACTCCAACTCTTCCTTTGTATTCACGTTTACAAAAAACAGTTACTTAAACAGACAGCATCACTATCACTGAGGTACCAGCATATAGCCTGTAGAATAGATTCTTCTGAATGTGCCTTCTATTCTAGCAAAAAGGGATGGGAATAATATAGCACAGTAATGTTTAACAGTACTGTTATTACTTTTATCTCTAATTAATAATGGTAATGTGTTGCTGTTTCAATTATTGATTTACCAATTTGTCGCTTGAGTTACTCATCTGCATTTAAAATAACAATATTCATTTCGTTAACTGCACTTAAAACACATTTGTGTATATTATTTTAATATGGTCATTTGTACATGGTGTCTTGGTTGTGCTGATTACGTGTTTTTAGATGAATATGAATAGTGCAGCATGAACGCAGAATAAAAACATTGTTCAGTAAATCATTCATTCATCTGTTATCTGAGCTGTCATGGTCATGGGAGTGCTGGAGCAAGCTACAGTTTTTTTCTAATATATTCTAATATATTGCAGAAGTAAGGTACAGAGTAGTGAGACCACTTTTCCAGCAATAATGAGTAAAGTGTTCTGTTACAGGTTTTAAATAATAAATCAGTAGTTTGGAATGTTTTCTTTTGAGTAAATGCACCACACTGAAAGTAACACACCACAGTTGGAACCGCGTTAACACCACTATGCACATCCGCATTACGCACATTAAGCTGTAATTACTGTTATTTTACCAATGCTGCTGTTGTTGCATGTGGTGTAGCAGCTCCTGAGTAAACAAGCATGTATAAGCATGTACATATTCCTGTGCATATCTAGGAATCTGCAGTCTTTACAGATAAAGGCCGCTATACGAATGATAAGCAGTGCTTATAGCACCTTTTGCTTTAGCAATAAAAATAGATGATGGTCATAAAATGTAAACTATCCTTTATTGCCCCCTTTTAAAATACGGACTGCTCTATGCTCCTCGGCTCTTGGCTTTGTGTCGTTTGCTCACAGCAGCAGTTATGTCATGCTGAATAAGGAAAATCCAAACTCATCCTTAATGTTTGTATAATTTTACATGGCATCAGGTCTACTAACACTGATGTGAGTTTTTGGATTTAAAAAATGGATGTTACGGCATCATGGATTTAGAGGTATTTTAATATATATATTATTAAGCAGATGATGCAGAAGAAAAAGCATCTTTTGAAGTGGTAACAGCAGCAAAGGACAGCCCCTAACAGTAAGTCGGTGACTCACAGCTGAAACCAAGACCTCAGCACTGGTGTTAATGTGTACGTTTTCAGGAAAGTCTCAGTAAAGCTTTGATGTGTTATACATACAAAGGTGCATCTTGAATTCGACTTGCGTTTCAAATGCCCAAATCAGTACAGGCACTGGCTACACTACAAACTTAACAGACAAGGAGTAAGAGCAACACTCACTGCTGCACTCACAGCAAGAGCACATTCACTGCTGGACAGACACACACACACACACACACACACACACACACATATATATACACACTCACACATATGTGTAAGAGTAAGTGTCTGTGTATGAGTATATGTGAGTTAATGTATATGTGTATGTTTGTGTGTGTATATGTGTGTTTGTGTGTGTGTGTGTGTGTGTGTGTGTGTGTGTGAGTAGCTATTTGTCTGCACGCCAGTGAAAGTTCTCTTGCCTGTGAAAAGTGATCCTCTCACCCTTGTCTGTGAAGTTAGTGAACTGTGTGTGAACTGTTTTTATTGGTCTACAGACTCAGAAAAGGCCTTTGTTATTCTCTGGCATAAACAGTGCTTTATTGAATAACACTGTAATATAGTTTTAACTACTAATTTCAATAACTTTGTCTCAATTTATCAATTTTTTCATCCCTGCCATGCTGATAAGCATTTACAAACTGCATAACATGAAAAGAAGACTTCGCTGCTACCTGACATCGCATGCATATTCCAGATGTGGCTCCATTTAAATACACAGAGCATACTAGATTATAATTTACACAAAGTGATTTAGTTGGACAAGACTTGATAACTAAATTCCGAACAAATGCGCACTTTGCAAATATTTATCTTGGACACTGTGCTGAAGCCTGGACTGATGTCTGTCAGCTGTGAAGTAACTGTGTGCAGATTGTGAGGGATGTTTGGTGGTGTATACAGACTCGTGTTTATATTACAGGAAAAGCTACTATGCTAAACTCCGGGCCAGCATGAGAAAGTGCAGCGCAAAATGTGCCTTCATGTGGTCGCGAGGCTTAACGAAACAAATTGGTTTTCTAAGAAAGTAGCTAATCAGACGAAATATCTAAGTGTACGTTACTAATAACGGAGTCAAGAAGCTTTTATCTACGGATTTTATATCAAATACACTACCACTTAAACATCTGGAATAACTATTTGAAAATAATATAAAACAACCCTTGCTACAGACATAATCTAGAATGCTTCACAGAATGAATTGTACTTTTTCCCTGACAGTGTATTAGACTTGTAATTATTATTGAAATTGAAATTTATTTTCAATTCACCTTTATTGTCATTGCAGCTTGTGTAACGAAATTTGCAATGCATTGTGGATATAAAAAACATTCACATTCCTCTTACTCACACACATGCACACACACCCATAGGAGAGATAAAATATATAATAAATAAAATAGATAAATAAAAACTTAAAAACTTAAAACCTAGCACAGTGTCCCTAGCCATTTAAGTGATTATTAACATAATCAAGTCGAGTCAGATCAATTCAAATCAAATCAAATTTGGGGATGCTGTGCAGTGAGAGGGCCCAGTTTCATCAAATCTAGACTGAAAACCCTTCTTAGGGCGTAATATAACGACAGTATTAATATGACAAGTAATTGCGAATGGAGGTTCTTCACCAAATATTGTTAATAAATTGTTATCTACAAAACAGGTTGATCTGTCTGATGTGGCCTGATAAAATCAATGATCAAATTTACTAGAACTTTCTTGATCCCAGAGGAAATGAGAACAATGAATGATTTTTTTTTTCTTGGACTACTGACCTGTCAGAACCTTGCGCATTAGCCAGTCTCTCAGGAATGTCTTGTTAATGATGTTCCATAGCCAGTGGAAGTGAGTCAGAATGTAGTGGATGAAATTAGGGCTGGGCTTCAAGAACTCATACACACTGGTCCAGAACTCAGCTTTGGAAGACAAGAGAAGAACACAGAGCCTTAAAAGACTGTTTGAGTGACAGTGAGCATTTTACAATGTGAACTGAAACAAATTCACAAGATCACTTCCAATGTCAAATATAAGCCTTTATAGATGTTTTAAAGAGTAAAACTATGTCGCCGTCACGCTTGGCTTGCTCATCAGAGGCATTTCATTCACACACATTCATAGACACACATTTATTTTTTCACATTTATTTCATTTTGTAAAGCTGCTTTGTGACAATGACCATTGTTAAAAGCGCTATATGAATAAAATTGAATTGAATTGAATTGAGAGTAAAGCAGCATTTATCTATTCATTTTCATCTCAAATACATTAACACTCAGAAGTCTGAAATAATTGCTTCCAATTATAGAAAACTAACCTCGTTACAGACAAGGCTTGTTTTATATTGCATGGACAACATTACAGCTGTAACTAAAATCACAACAGAAAATGGCAATGAAAGCATGTCAAAGCAAGTGTGTATGGCATTATGGCAGTGATAAGGAACAAAATGGGTTAATATAAAAAAGCAAATGTGATTAGAACATGCCACGATTACCCTTGCAGTTTCAGAGTTCAGATTTCAGAAAATCAGTTAGAGACCCAAATTTAGCAATATTATTATACTGACCGAAGGCAAAACATTGCACACAACAATTGTGTCTGGAGAGCATCAGATAAATTACGTTTCATGCAGACCATTGTCCATTAACATCATCGAAGGCCCCTCATCACCTGTGTGTTAAGTTTGGTAAGGACTGAGCGAAGCCTTTTGAGGTTTTTTAGCCACCCACCATAAAAGTTAACTAAAGTCTAAAATGCAGCCCAGCAGTGCAACCTGCATATAATCTATGCAAAGAATCGTTGCTAAATATGTTCTTTCGAGGAGCTGGAAATATCTTCACTCCTCAAGTCTGTGTTGCTTTCACTTATCAGGAGATCTCCCGCTTTTATTTCAGATACACTGATACTTTTTCTGGCGTGTGAATTAATCATTTTAAAAGGCTATAAAAGGTCAAACCTGTTTCTTATTAACTTCCTGGCTACAGTAATGTTCCGTGTACACAAGCGTAAAGTTGGCTCAGCACAAAACATTCTGCTGGAACTACTATTAGAAATCTGATGGAGTTTAATCCCTTAGCTGTTGTTTCTGTAAAGGACCACTGTTCTAATTGCACATTCTTTTTCCATCTCATTTGAATCCATGGTGAAATTGTGATACAGGATACATTGAGAGTTATGCATGCACTAAAAATGAGTTTGTTATAATAAATAGCGCAACAAAAACAGCTGTAATAAAAAGCTAGACTTTATATCAAATAGCTGTTCATTGCAAAGTATGATGGGGAAGTGGTCTGTACGTTTTTTAATGTGGGTGGATGTGTTTTCGCTTGTATTTTTTCATCCATGGTTCATTTCAGAGGCCTTTTTTTTGTTACACGTTATTTCTGCCCCAAAGATGCTCGCACCATAATAATGTTTTGTGTTTCAGTCAAGGGTTTTATCCCATTGTGTTGCATTAAAACTGTTTAACAGTCTTAATGTTACTGTTAATTTCTAGTGTCAGACTATCTGTTACTGCTGTGAATTATCATTGGGTTTGTATATAAATGAAACCAATTTGTATTACTATCAATAAATGGCATGGGTGCTCTAATGTGATGACCATTATGACTGATGAGCAGTATTATGCAACTGGGAAAACAGCAAGACGATTTAGAAGCGATTTAGACTGCCATGTTTGACTATATCATTACAAGCTGTACTGCTTCACTGAGGGTCCTCAGACAGCTGTGGGTGGACCTAAGCACATATACATGTTGTAGAAGAGAAAGGAGGTGTAAACCTAACCCTAACCCAAATGCAGTTAGTATTATTACAGTTCTGTAAGCAAGCAGTACGTTGAAGGTACACTAAACTGGTACCAATAAATAACTATGGTTTTAAACTAATGAGACTCAAGAGGAGCTTCTATCCTCAGGCCATCCGAGTCCTAAATCAGAACATGCCCCCACACCCCTCATAACAT
>JBBPDH010002347.1:0-11647 GCA_037974565.1 Clupeocharax schoutedeni
ACCCCCACCCTCATTTGCTGCAAAGGTGAAAAGCATAAATGTTTTACTGTGACAGGCTGCAAAATGGATAAAGGAGTCCCAACCATTCAGTATTCAGCACTACCAGTACACTGATATATGTATAGATATATCCACATACTTTCCTGTTATTCTTATAGTAGAAACTTCGCAACCCTTTGCTGTAGTCTAGATCACAACTGTGGCTCACTTTTACTCCCCCACTACCAGGTAAACCGTGGTATCCCGGATGGCCCAGAGGTGGGATGGGGGCCATTGCGCCCCTGTGCTGTGTGTTGGGGCTGCAGGCGGAGCAGATGGTTTGCTGGCCTCCGGAGCTGAAGGGGGAGAATTGACCGTTTGGACCCAGGAAGGGGTTCCTCTGGCCCAACTGCATCTGAGTGGTCAGGAGGACGTCACATGCACTGCTTTCTCCCCGACTGCCCCTGGGCTTCTATATGCGTCTCATGGGGAGACAGTCAGTGTGCTGGACCCTCGCAACCTCAAGGAGCCTGTAAAGGAGCTGCAGAACGTTGGAGAGGATGAGATTAATTCACTCTCAGTGAATGAGGTGGGCACGTCGCTGGCCCTGGCTGACGACACCGGCGCTGTGAGGGTGGTGGACCTGGAGATGGGCAAAGTCTGCCGGACACTGCGCAAACACACCAACATCTGCTCATCCGTAGCCTTCCGGCCACAGAGGCCACAGAGCCTCGTGTCTGCAGGACTGGACATGCAGGTAAGAAGGGAAGGGGCTGTATGTGCTTTACCATATCTTTCACTTTTTATTATTTCAGTACTAAAAACTGCTAGCCAGCGAACTGTCCTACTGGCAGTGGCAGCAGGATGATTTGGGCCCATCATTGACCCACCAATAAAATCTCAGGGGAAAAGCTAACGAAAATTGGCACAGCAAACGTCTCATTTTTGTCACCTGCACCTCTGTCTTGAACCACCAGTCAAACTGTCTTGTCTTCAGTATATTGATCAGATGAAATGAAGGAAATGTTTTAGAGAGAGTGCCTGAAGATACATGGTGCCTAGATTAATCATCTGGAATCACCTGCTCCTGGTTCTTCACTGTTCAGGACTTCATACGTAGGTCACTGTGTGGCTTAACAAACAAAAACTGATCAGATTCAGGGACTGGATTGAAAATGAGAATCTTTGAAAGTCCTTCAGGAAGCCTGGAGAACTGTTCAAGACTGCATTAAAAATATAAGAACGTCTGGCAGTTTGAAAAGAAAATTTGGCCCATCTGCAACTAGATAGCTCTGAAACCACTACTGCCTACTCTCCTGCTCTGTGCTGTTATCAGTGAATGGTTTGACCTCCACCATCTTGTCTAGTGAGTTCATTCCTGTCCCAGTAATGTCTGATTAGAACAGTCTAATCATTTTATCTGAATATCTCAATTCATCTCCCAGGCCTGGATGAGATGCTCACAGTGGCCTATGTTAATCACAGTAACAGGGCAGATCTGGGATCATGTTTTTACATTTTAATGAACGTCGCAAAGAACGCGAGAGGACTCCAATTCTCCGGAACTTGCTCTGAAGTGCTGTATAAACACAGTACTTGTGCTTGTTTACATGTTCAGAGCTCTGGTAGTTCCTGGGAGTGAAGAAATGGTAAATAAACATAAGTCCAGTCTTCAATGAATGTTAGAAGATATGACTAAGTAATGTCAAATAATGTTTCCTTCAGATGCTATACATAGGTACAGAGTCAGAAATCGTAATAAACCCATGATTTTGACATCACTCGGACTGTAATGCAAGTTTCAGAAGCAGACAAAGTGGAAGCAAGGGAAGTGTGGATGTGGAAGGAAAACCTCTTTGGTTCAGTCATGCTGCCCTCTAATGGCTATTAAGTGGTAAAGGTGCCTCATATTAGGTCCATAGGGTGATCATATACTTTGGTTCCCTTGTAAGCTAATAATAATAATAATAATAATCATCAGATTTTATAGAACAGGTTTGGACTATTAGGCCCCCATATTGTTTAGTAGGGTTAAGAACTGAAAGAAAAAGCTAAAAGATTTTTTCCCCCAAATTTCAGTTTTGCTTATTGGTTCCTAGACTCAAATCTACAAGAACCTGTTTAAGGTAAATACATAATGCATCAACATATACATATTTGTTGAATGTATTATTAAACATTTTACCCCCATTGCTGCTGGGACATTCTCAATGTTTTGAGTTCTTTCTATTATTTACCTTTGTGGAATGGAATTGCAGAATTGTTAAGAGCTGGCATCAGTGAGCTGAACCAAAATAAGCAGAACCGGGATAAAATTCAAACAATACCCAACCTTATTGTTCAGGCTGTTTTTTGGCGTAGGTGATGCTGTGGAACCTGCAGAAAGCCCGACCGGTGTGGACCTACAGCCTGCAGGAGGCGGCGGAAGAGGAGGACGGACACCAGCCGAGGGCAGGTCAGCTCTTCAACCCCCCGCTGGCTCACTGCATCAGTGTGGCGTCCTGCGGGAACGTGCTGGCGTGTGCCGCCGAGGACGGCCGCGTGCATCTCACTCGCGTGGGCTCGGGATCCAGGCACGAACAGCAGGGGGCGATAAAGGCTCACAGCCAGGGGGCGTCCCAGGCCCACTTCCTCAACTTCATGCCCCACCCTTACTGGCTGGCCACTGGGGGGAACGATGGGGTGGTGGCACTGTGGGATCTGAGCAAGGACCCCCTGGTGGCAGGGGAAGGATCAAAGGCCAAAGCAACGGCCCACCGCAGGAAGCCCAAAAGCAAAGCCAAGGCCAAGTCCAGGAGTCATGGAGACGCCAAGGCTGAAGGGGACAAGACAGAAAACAAGGCAGAGGAGGACCTTTCGGAGCAGGCCAGCGGTGCAGATTCAAATCAGGAGGAACTCGCAATCACTGGACCCAAACTTAAGTTCAGCCATCAGGACAAGGTGAACTGGGTGTGTCCAGCTATGCTAAAGGGCCAGCCTAGCCTGCTAGTGGTGGACCAGACATCAAGCATATCTGTCTACTCTCTGGCTGGGCTTTAGCTGGGGGCAGCTGGTGGTTAGGGAGTTGCCCCAGTGATCTGAAGGTTGTAGGTTCAAATCCCAGCAATGTAAATGGCACTAATGAGGTACCCTTGAGTAAAATGCCATCCCTACACACTGTTCTCGGGGTGCCATTGTCGGTTGCCCGCCCACCGCTTCTCTCAGGTGAATGGGTTAAATACAGAGGACTCGAGTGTGTGGGTGTGTGTGTGTGTATTTTGCAAACCTTCAGACCTGTTTATTTGTATTTATTTATCTTGTGAATGATTTGAGGGTTTTGGGAACGTTTGCAAAATGTGTGAACTACCAGAAGGCAAACTGTTGTTGTCTCCATAGGTGTGCTGTCATTCTGCGGTCTGATGGCGAATAGCTGCTTAATATTTGTTCCTAAAGCCAATAACAAGGACACTTTAGTCACTGGATCTCCTGAATTTTGAGGAATTGGGGTTAGTTAATGTATGTTAATGTTGCTACAGATGATAGTGTGATGCATGTCCACATTCCTGCCCACTGATGAGACGTCACAAGATAAGCATCTCTAGCAAAATATCCCACACAGATCAGTTAGTTGGTGGTTCAGTTGCTTTAGCAGTAGCCGGTGTTATTTTATAACATTGTTTAATAGTAGATTAACTTTCTTGTAATGTCGTTTTGGTGTGCTGGGGGTCTTGTATCATACATGTAATAGTATTCAAATATTCGAATATTCAAAAGCTGCTATATGCAATATATTGTCTGTCAAAGGCTGCAATATGCAAATTGTTTCTGACTGGGCAACCAATCACAGCTCCAGGTGAGTTCTAATGAATTGAGGTCTTCATGTAATCCAACAGAAGTATTTTGTAACCATTAGAATTGATGCTGAATTGAATTGGTACATAAATGGGCGGGGCTAAACTACTGCAGCCAGAATAAGATGTATTTGATGAATTGGCTTTGTGACATCACAAAAAGTGTGTTTGCTTTTGTAGCTAATTTTCCATTCGAGGACTGTTTGTATAGGGGAGTAAACTAGCTAACAAAGCTAACTCTTCAAGTACATATTTACAGATGTTAAACAGCCACACAATTCAGAGGATCCAGCGCCACCTTGTGGCTTGAGGGAGGCGTGTCAGGGCATCATGTTTAATGCAGCAGTGGTGTTTGAAATCATTCACTTTTCCCGTCGAGAAAAGCTATATACGCATCCAAATAAAACACTACAGAATGATGACATTTGTCTGAATACTGTTTTGAATCTGCGCGATTGCATTTAAGCTAATTATAGAAGTGGCTTTGGATAAAAGCGTCTGATAAATGCCATAAATATAAATGTAATTACACAGCACAACAAAAAAACATCAGAAACCACAACACACTTTTCTAAACCAGTCATATCAACTTTTTTAATTCTGAGTAATATTAGATTTGCAATAAACCTGCATGCAGTTTTTATTAAACTGCAGATATCAATCAAGTAACTGTTGATTGACAGGACGCCTGTTTTTAACACTTTAACATCTCCTCTCCCGTCACCTGCTGAGTATCAGTATATTTCCATCTTTGATCTGCCTCATTTATTTAGTTTACAGCACTCCCACATGCCAGAAAATGTCACCTCTGCCATTTTCTCTGTAAAGTCTGTCTAGAAAATCTGGCCCGACTTTATGATCCATTCAACCACAACAGAAATAACTGATTTATTATTTAACATGTTTCATATATTAACAATAGCGCTTCTGTCTAAAGGACTATTATGATGAAATATTTAGGCTGAATATTAAAATAAACAAATATTCTGGGGTAAAAATTTGCCTTCGATACAGATCATGGAGTGTGAGAGTTATCATATTTCGCCTATTGCCCAGACTTACATACCAGCTTTGTTTCTACATGTTTTTTGAGTGCCTCAAGCTCTGTGTGTGTGTCCTCCCATATTTATGTTTCCAGTTCCCGGAAAGCAATAGTTGAGGATTCATACTGTACAGTTTTAAAAGGATTTGTGGATGTAAATTAATAGGAAATCACTGCAAATAATTATTCCAGTAATTCTTTAGTCTTGCTGGTAATGAAACGTCATAGTCATGTTCATAGTCATAGTCATGCTGTGCATTTTTTCGACATTTATTTTCTGCTAAAGGGGTTTTGTAGGAACTCTGTAGTAAAGAACAGTGTCCTGGCTGCCTGGACTGAAAGGTTCTTGACAGTAATAAAAGTTGTTTGACTGTAATAATAACTGACCCGGGTGCTGCTTTATTAGTGATTTTTTTTATTAGTGATCAGTGGTTTTGTTTATATATATATATATATATATAACGCGATCCAATCTAGCATCAGCCCTTTGAATATGCAGCTGTTGGAACGTAGTAAGGCTGCAGAAACACTGATAGCAGCACCGTCCGAACAGGAGACTCAACAGATGTCAGTAATGATCAGTTGGTACTGATTCTTGATACCCATCCCTGGAAGAAAGGGTAATAAACAGTGGCCAAATCTGCACAAACACTATAAAAGTCATTTATTTACAGGCTGCACAATGATGCAGAACCAAAGCTACATAGTCATGTGGCTCTCAGACTTAAGGCACAATGCAGACCTACAAAAACAAACAACGTAACTAACAGCTTGTATCTGACCAGTTTCAGCGCCAGCACACAAATAAATACGATTTTAGAATCCAGGGGTACCTAAAGCAGTCCAATGAGATTCTTGGGGTAAGGATAAACACTCAATTTTGGTCAATGGGCAGCAGGAGAAACCTACATTTACAATGTGTTCTTTTATAACAGGAATAAAAATACTGACTAGAAAACAAGTAATGAAAGAAACTTAATCCAGAGATGTGTGAAGAGAGGTGAAACAGAATGATCCGTCCCTCACAGCTTAGACAGACTCATCTCCAGAGCCCCGATATCGGCGTCCCCCTCCTCCCCCTTGCGGCCGCGGGCACTGCACTCCAAAAACTCCACTCTCATGGGCAGCTGGGAGAAGTCGAAGTCCTTGCCCTTTTTCCCCAGGTGAACCGCCGCCCCGACCGAGCCGTCCTGAGAGGTGAGGGCTGCAGAGCGGGTCTTTCTCAGAGTGTTCCTGTGAGAACAAACAAGGAGCTTACAAACAGAAATGCTTAAACACAGCTCTGGGGGGAAAAATATCACTGCAAAAATATCCAGTTTCTCAGGTTTTTTCTGTTATAGGTACAAGTATAGCTTTGCCTTTGTATTGTTTCTTTCACTTAGTTCAGTGGTTCTTGCCATTATGTGCAGTAGAACCGTAGTGGAACAGGATCACTCTTGTTAATTAAAACACCATTCCAGGTCAATTCCTCATGAATCTGATTGGAAAAAGTGCTTTAACATCTATATTGTAAAAACAGAAATAATAATTCACAGTAACCTGTCAGCAGCCGGCAGATTTTCGCACTTCATGAATGCGACACCAGCTCAAAACATACCAAAGTGAGCCTGGAGCGTGAGAAGTACGTGTTCAGTAGTTGGAAATGTAGTCATTATTTTAAATTCACCTCTGTTAAAGGCAAGAACATAATTGCGAGTTGTCTTAGGTTTGTAACACACAATAATGTGTGTTTAAGCTGACCTAGGAGTGTTTGAACTGACATAAGAGTTTCTTTAGAGGGTGGGGAAGTAACTAGTAATGTAACTAATTATTTTGAAATTAAGTAATCAGTCATTTGAATTCATGTGTTTCAGCCACACCCATTGACAACAGGTGTATAAAATCAAGTACTAGCAGCAGAAAAGGATGTACTGAAGCGCTCTGTGACTTAAAATGTTTGTCAGTTCATGAAATTCGTACTAGCTCAGTCAACTGTCAGTGCAGTTATTGTGAACCAGAAGCACTGAGAAGCAACAACAGCTCAGCCATGAAGGAACAAACCACACAAACTCAGATCTGGGCCACCAAGTGATGAATCGGACCATTCATTAAGAGGTAGGTCTTCTGATCTAACAGTCCTGCATGACTGCACAAGCCAATGCACCTAGTTTTAGAATGGGATGTCTATCATTTACATGTCATTGTAATGTGTCCACATACTTTTGGCCATATACCTGTAAATACCTCATGCACAATTCATAGTCATTTCTGTTTGCTTACCAGTGTTTTTTTGTTTGTTTGTTTGTTTTTTACAGTCAATGGGGTGAATATTAGTATCAGTAGGACATGATTCGACCAGTGAAGACACTCACAGTTCCTTCTCCAGCTGCTGCTGAATCAGTGTGGCCGACTTCGCCATGGTTACGTCTAGAAAATTGGGAAGAAAAATAATTTTCCCAAAAATGCATCAGTATGAACACAACTGGATGGGGTCACCTGTCATTGTTTTTAATGAAGGCACACACACCATCGCCAATATCAGACATGCACATGTTGTCCCTGGGCGTAAAACAGCACTGGTTTGTTTCAGTAAAAGAAAACTACCTGGCATTTTGCCATCACTGCATTAAATTAAGTGGACTTGAGATGCACACACTGTGTGTGTGTGTGTGTGTGTGTGTGTGTGTGTGTGTGTGTGCCCTGTGTCTGAGCATATTTTTATGCTTTGCAATAAATCTGGTTTCAAAACAAGGGAAAATGCATGAAAACATGTAGTTGATTAAATCTTGTGATTTTTAAATATATCTATTTGTATATAAAACATCTTCAGTAGAAGTGGAGTGTTATTAAAGAGTAAAGCTGTGCCTTTACCTTGTTTGTTGCACGCAATCAGCAGTGTCGGGGCGTTCTTGGCCACTATGTTGTCCGTCAGCAGGGAGTAGAGAAACTCAGCCACATCCTTCACCTCCTTCTGGAAGATTGCGCTGTCCACTACGAACACGATCGCTCTGCTCTCACAAAGACAACACGAGTCAGGCATACACTCATAACCTCGCCAGGGGAGTTAATGAAGCGTAGGAGATAACGGCTGTTTCAGGATCAGTGTTTTAACCCTTAGCTCTGCTCAAATCTGGCATGATGTTCTTAGCCAGAGCGACTTACAATCATTATGTACACAGACAGTCCTTGAGGACACAATAGTAGAAAGTGGGGATTTAAACCTACAACTTTGTGGTCATCAGGTTCACAAGGATGGGTTTTACCCACTAGGCTACTACCACCCTGCACTACATTAAGTAGAGTGCTGTGCAAAAGTCTTGAGCCACCCCTCATTTCTTGACATTTTCTTTCCAAATATCTAAAATTTCTTGTATTTTAATCAAGTCATGAGGAACAGTTCTCCAGGCTTCCTGAAGGACTTTCAAAGGGCATTTTCAGTCCAGTCCCTGAACCTGACCAGTTTCAGAGGACTGTTTTCTGTTTAAGCCACACAGTGACCTACACAGTGATCAATCAAGCAGAAAAAAGCGCAACTAACTGAAGTCCTGAACCAGTGAAGAAACAGAAGCGAAAGATTGCAGATGATCAGGCGGTGATCAGTATACTGGTGATGCTGAATGCTTTATCTGGGCTCCTTGTCTCTTCAGACAATTGCAGCCTGTCACATTTACTCAATATGCCAAAGATTAGACGGTCAGAAACCAGCATTTTTGCACCAACAAGGTGATGTGTAACAAAACAGAAAGAAATGAGGGGCGATTTTAGACGTTTGCACAGTCTCCATCTCCGTTTCTACCACCTGGTTTGATGCCAACAGTGGCATGGAAGCATGTGATCAAAGCTAGAGGTGTAAAATATGATCACTCCATTCACTCTCACAGTGCAACAGAAAAGCAAGTAGTCCTTAAACCTCACCTGGCAGAAGCTTTGAACTTCTCCACAAGCTGAGGCCTCAGGCTTTCATGACCAGGGAGATCAACAAGAGTCCAAGTGGTGCCCTGCACACCAGGACAGGAATTAGCTCCCCACACCAATTTCCAAT
Source organism: Clupeocharax schoutedeni (assembly GCA_037974565.1). Lineage (NCBI taxonomy): Eukaryota > Metazoa > Chordata > Actinopteri > Characiformes > Alestidae > Clupeocharax > Clupeocharax schoutedeni. The sequence goes on from JBBPDH010002347.1 coordinate 8,873, forward strand.
CACTTAAATACACTTTCCTGAGCACCATATTATACAATCATGTTTAGTTCCTAACTAATTTGTGCTTTATTTCAACTATTCCATTGGTTCAACAACTGAGCTCCTTTGGTGTCACTTTTACAACTTTTTAGAAGGATCCAAGCAGAAGCTAATCAACTTCATTCGCCATGCTGGCAAATGCTTTGTGTGATTTAACAGATTTTTTACCTAATGCTTAGCAGAAAATAAATGTGACAATTATTTGGAACAGTTTCACAACAGTATATTTTTTACAGGAGGATGTTTTTTCCCTTGTCAGCAGATATACTGTGATGTGTATCCAAAAAAAAGTCATTTCCTCACATCCAGATCTCTTGTATTTTTATGTAGTCTTAAACAGTTCTCCAGGCTTCCTGAAGGACTATCAAAGACTGTCATTTTCAGTCCTGTCCCAGAACAAAATCCATCTATATAAAGTCCTGAACCAGTAACCCTAAACTTGACCAGTGAAGAAACATGCTTCCAGACGATCAGGCGGTGATCAGTATACTGGTGGTGCTGAATGCTGCGTGGTTGGAACTTATTCATCTAGGCTCCTTGTATCTTTAGGCAATTCGCAGCCTGTCATAGTAAAACATTTGTTCCTATTTCTTTCACTTAATCTACTCAATATGCCAAATATAAGAGTGGCGTGAAAGTGTTTTTGCACCAGGTCAAGACTTTGGCAGGACTGGGCTTCTTGTCTTACCCTTTCATTTTTGGTCTTGTAAGGCGCACTGCTCTCTTTGATGGAGGTCTGAGTCTTTGTGAATTTTCCTAGAAGCAGCTGAAAAAGAAACATTTTCTTTAAATAAAAAAAACTTAAATCAAGCCTATTCTTCATTTGTTGTTTATCAACTTGCACTTTTTTTTCGAAGTCCTTGGGTGCTAGAAAGGTGCCTATAAATAATGTTTTATTATTATTATTATTATTATTATTATTATTATTATTATTATAAGAACGTGTAGAAAAATCTCACCCGACTGAAGAGAAGAGTTTTCCCTGCCTCACATAATCCTACCAGAAGGATGCTTGTTCTTTTGGTTTCAGTGCCAAGGAAAAACTTTAGAAACACTATGATGTAAAAAAAAAAACGACAGAATTGGAATCTGAGGAAACTGCTTAGGCACACAGAAATACAAAGAAAAGAATTTAAATACAAAGAAATACAAAGAAAAGAATTTAAATACAAAGAAATACAAAGAAAAGAATTTAAACGTATATACGTTTAAATAAGTCCAATAAAAATCTGTACAAACAAAACAATAAAATATTCTTTACTATATACAAAAAGTGTATAAATACTATAGACTAAAATACTATGGGCTTAACTTACAGTTAAGTGAATATGAAACGACACAGATGGTGGTTAGAAGTCTGTTATTGTATGTAGTAAAGATAAATAGTAGATCAGTAGTACAGACATGTTTGTGTGTGTGTATATAACATTTTTGTATTTGTGTAGTGTACGTTCTACATTACTGTTAAGTTTATATAGCTTTTATTATAATGTTTACGCTGTTATTACTTTTGTGCTGTCCACTTTGCAGCTCTAACAACTTAACTCATTCATGTTATCTGTAAAAAAAAAAGGGCATGTTTAAAAAGCTTAAACGTCCTTTAAAACGTGCAAAAAGCTATTGGGAGCTTTCTGTTCCACCTTAAATCGTGCAGCAGTTCCGTTCTATTGACTGTGCACGCTACAATGGAACCGGTGCAGCTTTTAAAGGTGGAACGGAAAAGTTCGAGTATGTTCGGGGTTTTTTGCCATATTTTAAAGGAAAACATGGAATAAAAAGCTGGAGGATATACATCTAACTTAAGAACGAGCACAATACAAAACCTGGTTACTATTACATCGTGGATTTTGTCAGCTAACGAAGCTAAAACAGACATAACACTGGGCAAAGTAACATTAGCTTTAGCTTAGCATGCTTACCTATTGTTATTATAACAGCTGCTATAGCAACGAAGATCCCAACCAGAAATGTAGGGTCTTGCTCTATTATTTCTTTGACCAGGGAGTCTAAAAATGGCTCGGAAGAAAAATCTTCCAAATCTAAATCAACCTTCTCCTCCATGGCTGGGCTGCTGTCACCAACACACACGTGTCCTTACAGCCCCAATGGACATGCGCAGTAAACACCAGCGAGGTGTCGGTTCGAGAACGAACTGACTCACTCTATTTGAACAAAAGTATTGGGACGCCTGTCAATTACAGCAAGAGGAACTTTAATGGCATGGCATTCAAATACATAGACTTTAATATGGAGTTGGTCCCCCTTTGCAGCTATACCAGCGTTCGCTCCGCTTGGAAGACTTTGGAGTTTCTGTGGGAATGTGTGCCCATTCATTCTGTACAGCATTTATGAGGTCATGCACTGATGTTGGATTTGAAGGCCGGCTGAACCGGCCATGTCTTTATGGAGCCTGCTTGTACCCCTTAATTAGCCAATTGAGTAGGGGATATGCAGGGTCACCAATAAGGAAGAGGGGGATGTCCTGTCCTTCAATTGTCTTCACACACTAAAAAGGGAATAATTTAAAATAGGTTAAGAGTACAGGTGTGTATATTTTCTTACGCATGTATTTCTTGTAGGCCTTACCTGGGGTAGCAGACGGGCTCTTTTGTACAGGTCCGACTGGCTCAGGACATTTGCATCATGTGCACTTCCAGGCATTTTACAGCTTATGCTCCAGAAACTGGGTGACATGCATCATTGGTATTTTAATTTATCGAATGCAGTAGTATGTTA
>JBBPDH010002391.1:0-11645 GCA_037974565.1 Clupeocharax schoutedeni
CAAATGCATTGAGGCAACTGCCATGTGATTGGTTGATTAGATAATTGCATTAATGAGAAATTGAACAGGTGTTCCTAGTAATCCTTTAGGTAAGTGTATTTAGAGTGGCTTGGGATCATCATCTAATGAAGCCCATGCTGTGAAATTACCACATCAAAAGTGATGTGCTAACATGGATACAGCTATGAAGCTGCTGTGTTTGCTTCAGGAAAAACTTATTTTTAAGAAGCTTCCCAATGGAAACCTTGACAATACTAAAGTTGTTTGCACCTTGTGCAATGCGGAATTAGTTTACTGTAAGACTTGAGAAACCCGTTCTCAAAGACTTACTTTTAGCCATTATTTGGGTAGCACACATATTCTCAATGGCATGGCAGAATTCAAATGAGCCATTTTTGTCTAGATTATTCTAGTGTTTTTTCATAAAGATAAGTTGCCCGAGGCCTTAAGAAATGTCATGTGGTGCGACCATAATTTATCTTAAAACTAATACATTTTTTTAACATACTCAATATTTTTTACAAGATGTCATCAATTTCAAGTGTTTAGAAACACGTGTTTGCATTTCATTTTAGTTTTGTAAATTACGATCTCTTATTTTAGCTCTATAATGTCAGTGACCGTATTAATTGTTGTTAACCGACTAATTTTTCCTGTAAAACACACAAAACTGATAAAAATATTTTAAAAATACCATTCAGTTAAGCCAATTGTCTTAAGCAAGTTAAGCATGTCTCAGTTACAAAAATGTTGTTCGCACCACATGATGGGTGGTCGCACCAAATGACATGAAAATCAATTTAAATAGGTCAACAAACAAATTCCACACAAAATATCTTTAAAACAGATTTTATTAACATTTCAAACATGAACTTAAACTCAAACTTTGTGTTCTATATAGCACATTTCATACAAGGAATAATACAAAGTACTTTACAGGTTAAAAGATCAGACATCCCTCGCTCCCTCCCTCCCTCACTCGCACACAGCCATAAACATACACTCTTTAAGATGTGATATGACAGGCACTGAGGAACCAACAGCCCATAATGACAACATAAAAAAAGCGTTTACTTGTGGTTTTTACAAATTTATTAAAAATAAAAAAACACGTACATAAGTATTCACAATCGTTGCTCAATACTTTGTTGATGCACCTTTGGCAGCAATTACAGCCTCAAGTCTTGTTGAATATGATGTCGCAAGCTTGGCCACCTATCCTTGGACTGTTTCACCCATTCCTCTTTGAAGCACCTCTCCAGCTTCATCAAAGCGTCGGTGCACAGCCATTTTAAGATCTCTCCTGAAATGATCTTGGATTCAAGTCTGGGCTCTGGCTGGGCCGTTCAAGGACATTCACAGAGTTATCCTGAAGCTACTCCTTTGATATCTTAGCTGTGTGCTTAGGGTCGCTGTCCTGCTGAAAGATGAACCATCACCCCAGTCTGAAATCAAGAGTGCTCCGGAGCAGGTTTTCATCCAGGAGGTCTCTGTACATTGCTGCAGTCATCTTTATCTTCATCCTGACTAGTCTCCCAGTTCCTGCTGCTGAAAAACATCCCCACAGCATGATGCTGCCACCACCATGCTTCACTGTAGGGATGGTATTGGCCTGGTGATGAGCAGTGAATGGTTTCCTCCAAACGTGATGCCTGGCAATCACACCAAAGGGTTCAATCTCTTGTTTCTCATGGTCTGAGAGTCCTTCAGGTGCCTCCAGGTGGGCTGCCATGTGCCTTTTACTAAGCAGCAGCTTCCGCCTGGCCACTCTACCATACAGGCCTGATTGGTGGATTGCTCTAGGAAGAGTCCTGGTGGTTTCAAACTTCTTCCACTTATGGATGATGGAGGCCACTGAGCTCATTGGGATGAACTAAGATGAACTAATTATTGTTTCTGAAATATTAGTAAAATGACTCAAATTATATAAAAAATTACTCCAGATATTTCTAAAATTAAGTACTTTATGTTTATCAATCATTAGTTGAATATAAAAATCACACAAAAAATACCAATCTAGGACATATATCTATGAAAACAATCTGAAGTGGTCGCACCACATGATAGTTGGCTGCACCACATGACATTCAAGTTCAGTCAAATATTACTGACATAAGATTAGCCACCTAAGCAAAACAAGCCAGCTTCCCACAAAAGGTAACTATGAAATTTATGATAAAAATACATATTTGTGGAAATAACTTAAATCCATTGTTTTTTTGAGGTCATACCACATGACATCCAAATATGGCAACTCCATTACAGCAGTTAAAAAGGTTCTTTTTTTAAAAAAAAACTGAGTTACAAACCTTTCAGCTTCCATATGTCTATGACAAAATGGTGGATGATGCAACCTCCCGTCTTTGAGTAGATTCCATCATAAATGTCCCAAAATTTTCATTTTGTGATATTTAATGAAATGCACATTTGTAATAGATTTTGAATCATTTGAAAGAAGTTTTCAGAACAGATGTCATGGCTGGACGGTCGCACCACATGATTTTTTGACACTTTAAATGACAAAAAAATGACAAATGACAAAAAAATTTAAAATAAGTTGAAGTGAGCACATATATGGGAGAGGTATTACATACAGATAGTTTATTTTTGTAGATTTAAACCTTTTTTAACTAAAAAAAATATACTGCCAGACAGAATATTTAGGCGTCACGTCATTCACCTGTATATAGACAATATAAGGCGTTGTATTCTATTCTAATTTTGGGAGAACGTGGTTTTGCCGAATAAAAGATGCCACCACTTTTAACCCTTATAGGCATTCATCCAGTGACTCAGGGTCTTCTGGAGGGACCCATCTGGAGTCACTAATAAACCAAAACCTTTTACCAATTGGCTCAAATAATGTAAAAAATCCATTTTCCACCCTGATGAGAAACCACTCCCAGAAATCTCATACTTTGTACCACAATACACTTCCAGTGTTTTGTTAATCAGTTGTAAAACATATTAACCACAAAAGCACTTTAAATATCTACCAATATAAAAGTACACACCAGCCACAGGTTTTTTTTTTTATCTTGATCTGAACAAAAAACGGCTCCCACAGTAAAATCTAGTCTCATCAGTACCATTTGCACAGGACATGGCATACACAGTAACACCTGCAAACTAAGTGTTTAAGAAATCATCCACAGGTCTTGTGTCTGCCACTGGTCTCCTGGCTCCCCTTGTGGCTTCTCCAGCCAATGCTGTACCCTTATAGTGCATGTGACTGAATTACAAAAACAATCCATGACCTACTCACTTCATTCACACATTTGATCAAAGCTTGTATACCGACCAGGCTGCCTGCAGTCCCTGCTTATGTTATTTAATCCATGCCAGGATGAAGCTGATATGACAACATAAAGGGTTTTGAGTTTTTTATTGCTTTGGTTAAAGGGTTTGGTTTTGTTAATCATTTTTATTTATCTGTTAACTTTAAGCAAACTATCGAACAAATAATTATTATTTTAAAGTGTGTTCTGCGCTCTGATAAAATCAGTACTATCTAAACAGAAACATGCGACACAAAAATAATACATTCAAAGCAGGGATTCAGACTATCCGACCACTGAAAAATTTTAACCAAATTTTTTTATGTGACAAACAGTAATGCAATCTACAACCACAACCTTGGATTAGAGTCAACATGTCTGCCATGAGGCGCATTTCATTATATCTAAGAAAGACATGCGGAAAGCCGTTTTCTAGAGGGGGATCCACAAAGACTTTCTCAACATCGTGATTCATTTATCATATAAAATTAAAACATCCCAATGAAACCCAGAAGAGGCGAGACCCTTCTAGCACAACCACTCCATCTGTGGTGGACGTTTTTAAATAGGCCTACAGACAATGTTTTTATATCTTTCAAGAATTTTTAAAGCACTACTTCTGAATGCACTGTGTTCATGCACTTCATTCAGAATATTAGAATGCCCCTGAATTCACTTGTTTTATGAGAGAAGATATTTCATTGTGTTAATTTATGCAATTGCTTTAGTGAAGTAATTAAACACAGTCACAGCCATAACGGCAATATAACAAAAATGTTATTTCTTTTACTGTTTCGGGTTCTGTTTTTAGTCAAGTGTTTCCTCATTTTCGGTTTCGGGAAAAAAAATAAATTTAAAAAAATTTTAAAAAGCATTTTGGTGCATTCATAATTTAAATGTATTTTCAAACTAGCCAGACGAAAAAATAATTGACAAACTGCACTAGTTAAAAAGATTACAGAATAAAATTAAAAAAAAAACCCAGTAAAGATCCCTCTTACAGCTGTCAGCATGCCACATATTTTATTTGAACATATACAAAATGTTCACATTATACAACGAAAAAAGGCCTTTCAGCTGTGGCGAGAAAACAGAGCTTGGAGCGGAAACCCACACAGGCACCGAAAGAAATCTGACATTACCGGTAGGGAAATTAACAGGACCTTTGAGGTGACAGAGATACCCACAAGTTTTTTTCCTCCATATTGGTATCTGTGTATCTCTACCACACTCTAAAGAGTGATACAGTCTGTGCTCTGATGTTTTTGGAGACTACTATTTGCAGAGAAACCCATTCCACACTTTAAGCAAGGTTTCAGTCAAAGTTGTTGTTCTATTAAGCAAGGTTTTTGTACAGTGTGAATGCGCTGGTGTGATCGGAGACCACTCTTCTGACTAAAACCCTGTCCACACTCTGAGCACTGATATGGTTTCTCTCCAGTGTGAACGTGCTGGTGTGATTTGAGACTACTCTTCTGACTAAAACTCTGTCCACACTCTGAGCACTGATATGGTTTCTCCCCAGTGTGAACGAGCTGGTGTGATTTGAGACCACTCTTCTGTCTAAAACTCTGTCCACACTCTGAGCACTGATACGGTTTCTCTCCAGTGTGAACGTGCTGGTGTGATTTGAGAGTACTCTTCTGACTAAAACTCTGTCCACACTCTGAGCACTGATATGGTTTCTCTCCAGTGTGAACACGATGGTGTGATTTGAGGCTACCCAAAATGCTAAAACTCTGTCCACACTCTGTGCATTGATATGGTTTCTCTCCAGTGTGAATGCGCTGGTGTATTTTTAGATGATCTAGTGTTTTACAACTCTTTTCACACTCTGAGCAGTGATACGGTTTCTTTCCAGTGTGAACATGCTGGTGTCGTTTGAGCTTACGCTTCTCTCTAAAACCCTTTCCACACTCTAAGCACTGATACGGTTTCTCCCCAGTGTGAATGTGCTGGTGTGATTTGAGAGTACTCTTCATGCTAAAACTCTGTCCACACTCTGTGCACGGATATGGTTTCTCTCCAGTGTGAATGCGCTGGTGTGATTTTAGATTAGATAGACGGTTAAAACTCTGCCCACACTCTGTGCACGGATATGGTTTCTCTCCAGTGTGAATGCGCTGGTGTAATTTGAGATCACTCTTATCCCTAAAACTCTGTCCACACTCTGTGCACTCATATGGTTTCTCTCCAGTGTGAATGTTCTGGTGTCTGGTGAGATGACCCTTCTGTCTAAAACTCTTTCCACACTCTGAGCACTGATATGGTTTCTTTTGAGTGCAAATGCGCTTGTGTTGTTTGCGGGTATCCATCCCTATAAAATTTCACACACAGCAGTCCTACGATTTCTCTCCAGTTTGAATGCGTTGGTGTGTTTGCAGAGCAGTTAGTTGTTTAAAACTCTTCCCACACTGAGCAGTGATACAGTTTCCCTCCTGTATGAATGCAGGAAATTATCCTGTATGAAATTAGTCTTTATCTGCGAGATGATGTGTTGATGAGAAGGTTAGCAGAGGAGGTTTTCTGAAGACTGGGGCTTCTGAAGAGTTAAACCTCTTTGGAGAACAGCATTGTCATATTCCTCTCTGGGGTCACAGAAATCCCTCAGTGGCATCCACTGATGTAGTTGTGGAAGTAAATTTTCACTGTGTACGTATGTGGTCTGTAGGGCAAGAGGACTTGCAGGTGATCATTTCTTTCTGTAAGATAAACATAAAAAATTAAAAGAAACAAAATAAAATCCAACAGGTCCAACAGAATAGTGAACAACACAACCATTGTGACACTCTTGAACCAACAGCTTGATACATTTATGACTAAATCCAAGATACATTTGTGCTGAAAAAGACCAAATCCCTAGAACAGTCCCAAAGATATAGTGCCAACAGAAACTATTCACACCCCTTCACTTTTCCCACATTTTGTTTTAGACTTAATTTAAAACAGATTTTAATTTAGTTTTCTTTTACAAAATCTATACAAAATTGTCCATAAGGCATTTGGATTGGATAGGAGTCAACATGTCTGCTGTGTGGACACATTTCGATATATCTAAGAAAGACACATGGAAAGCTTTGTAAAGTGTACATTGCCGAAATTTCTAGAGGGGGTGTATCCACAATGACTCAACGTCGGGATTCATTAATTATATAAAATCAAAACATCCTGATGGAGCCCAGAAGAGGCGAGACGTTTCCAGCACACCCACTCTGTCTGCGTTTCTGAAAAGGCAAGAAAGATTTCCAGTGATATATGGGCTATGCCAGTTTTTTAAAAAAAATGTATTATAGGCCTATAGAGAATGTTTTTATATCTTTCAACAGTTTTTAAAGTACTTGTTTTGATTGCACTTCGTTCAGAAGTGTTCAGACACTTTGTTCAGAATATTAAAATGCACTTGAATTCACTTGTTTTATGAGAGAAGATATTTCATTGTATAATATTTCAGCCATCTTGTTTTAAGGTTATTCATGAGAGGGGCTAAGTGTATTGTGCATTGTTTGAATGCTAAAAAAATATTTTCATAGTTTTGTAACAGATTTATTAATTGAACCAAGAATATTAATGTATGAAATTGCAATGCTTGACTTTAGTGAAGTAATTACACACAGTCCCAGCCATAACAGCAATATTACAAAAAAACTCACTTGCCCGAACAGTTTTCGGGCAAGTGTTTCCTCATTTTCGGTTTCAGCCAAAAATAATTTCGGTGCGTCCCTATCAAATAATAGGGCTGTAACAATAAGCATTAAGAAATTAAAATTACGACACTCAGACCCACAATCCCGTGTTCAGTGTGAAGGCACAATTGCAACAAGCCCCTTCCAACGCCCAGAGCTTTCCTTCCCATCCAGATCTAGTTTTTTGTCATTCGGAAACAATGAATCTTTTAAGGGAACGTACTGAACCGAATCACTTCAAGTGATTTGTTCGTTTCTCAGTTCAGTTGGGTGGTTAGCTGCACCAGGAGGAAGAGTGGGACTGCGCCCGACGACTGACTTTACAAATCCCTCAGTGAACTATACTCTGTGAATCACTTTCCCTTTCATGGCGACCAATGTTCTCTGTTGATTTAACAGATTTAGTTTCCAGATAATCAAGCTTAAAACTTAAGGCTGGCAGTAATGAGAAGAGAGTGAGACTCACCAGCTGTGTTGTGTTCAAGTGTAACTTTTTTTTTTAAAACTCTGCTTAAGGGTTTCTGCAACAACTCAAAGCTCACAGCATGTAACAAGTAGTGTATTAAACCAGCAGTTTGAGAAAATGCTTTATTTATTGCAACAGCTTGCGAGGGAACGGTGTAAGGCTGGGCGATTAAACGAAAAGTACATTCAGAACCTATAATCAATCAAATTTTTCCAGGTCGATTATTTTGATTACTTTCCCTTTAAACTGTGGTGTCATGTGACCCCGCTCGGTTATTTTACGTTATTCTGCCGACATGTTAAGCATGGAGAGCTTAAACACTAAGACAACTGAGCAACTTGTCAGTGAACTATGAGGGCAAAAACAATTTTTCAATTAAACGAAATTTTGATTTTAGGCCAATGATGCATATTCAGTGGGAATCCTTCACTGAATGTACTGTGGGGTATACGTTCAGTGAACAGATCACTCACTGAGTCCAACTCACTAAGTGGGGGGTTACTGTAAACAAAATTTTAATTAAATACAAATTAAATAAAAATAGGTATGACTAATATTGCAAAGAAAAAAATAGGCTCAAGTTATTTAGACCAAAATAAATGTGCTCTTTTAGTGCATAGTCACAAAATTCTAAAATCCTATACATGTATTCAAAATTCTGGCAAACTATATTCAGTAAATTCTTGGCAGTAAGTTAATCCAAGAACATGGAAGACTAGCCCATTATAGAAAACATGTAAAGAAATCTATATATTTTCAGTCAAAATGACAAGCCTGTTTACATGATTTGGTTTTAGACAAGGGCGCAAACAGGGGACAATTTCCTCCTGTACAGAAAACCCTCTCTGAAGAGGAACTTGTGGCTGATATGCACAGATATTTCCTTACCAGGGTGGAAAGTCGTGGATAGAGTTCCTGAGATTCCTTGTGTCTGTAGTAGGGCTGCACGATATTAGGAAAAGGATATCACATGCGATAATTAAGTAAAAACTTGGCCTTTATAGTGTTACTACTTTGGATTTGTTGTAATGAAGACTGCAGTCGCTGAATAGTCTATGAAATGCAATACTTGAATTCCAACATAAAAAAAAAAAGAATTTACTTAAACAGAGCATTTAATGCCTCCCATGAAAAAATAATAAACATTTAATGTTGAAAAAAATCTGAAAATATTTAATAATTTTAAATGTAAACATAATTTAAATTATAGTAAGTTCTTAGCCAGAACAAAATGCAGAAGGCACCATTTATAACAGCAGCACAGCAGATGAAGAAACTGCCCAGTGATAACTTTTTTGCCCTCTTCTCTGTGACACTGGGTGAATAAACACCAGGCTTTTCTTCTTCTCGCTCACACACACACCCCACGACCACCAGTGTTACCAACCATCTACTATAGCAGGGGTGCCAAACCTATTCAGAAAAGGACCATGTGGGTGCAGGTTTTTGATCCAACCAAAAAGAAGAAAAACCTAAGTGAAAACCAAGACCAACCGAGTACAGAGGTGGAACGAAACCTGCACCCACACGGCCCTTTTCTGGACACCCCTGTCATACAGAAAGTAGCTGAAATTTATTGGAGCAACGGCTCATATGTCTCTTTTTTTTACCAGCCACGGTACTTCTCGTCTTCCAACCATTCCTGCATTTACCCCTTCTACACTCGCGGCTTTAAGGGACACCAGTCTCCCTGCTAAACGCATGCAACACTATTTCTTCAGTTTCAAAGGCATTCATATAGGCCTATGGTGTAAACACTGCTCCCCGTGCTACAGGCAGTGACTGCGTTGGTAAAAAAAAATTAAAGGGGGGAAAACCGGGAACAGATCTCGTTGCTTGATTTGGACCTAGAATCAATTCAACGCCACCCCTTTTAAAATTCCGGCCTTTTCAATAGTATTCAATGCCTTAAAAACGTACTTTTAATACTTTTGAAAGATCCAGGGGGTCCTGCAACACTCCAGCGCGCACGCACACAAACACTTACTTTGATGAAAAAGGAGAGCAGCCTCCGCCCAGTCCGGTAAAAGACAGTTAAATACGGTGTAAAGAGTGTAAAAGTATTAAACAGCTCTTTACCTTCAGCTCCTGTTTCTCTAGAAACACGCAGAACCGCCGCAAGTTCTCCCCCACGCCGCTCTTCTTCTTCTTCTACAGTTTTTATTGGCGGGTGGTACCCATTACCGCCACCAACTGACAAGGGTGTAGAGCACAAAGTAGACGCTCATATATTATATAACTGTTCTTTACATTTTCTCATATAGTATAGTCGATTTAAAGAAATTCGTACGGTATTTCCATGATGGTGGTGTTACTGCACAGAAAGAGCGCAAATGTTCGACTAGTATGTCCTAATGCTTTAACACGATTGAATGAATGAAACATGTTCCAATGTTTCTGTTTGGTTGCGTGATGAAAACTGACCAGTATTGTGCTTTCCTATAATGTTGAAGTGTTGGTTAAGGCTAGTGTGACCTATTCTTAATCCTGTCATTATGGTTTCCCCCCTGTCGATTGCAACTATCCAGTCTTTTTGAAGGAACCTGATGCTGAATCTGGTGGAGAAACCCCCCTTTGTGATTATGTGTCATTGTGTTAGCCAAAGATTGTTCACTTTGGCTTTAATCATGGTTTTAATTTAATCTCTATTTAATGGCACAACTACATTACATGACTATGGGTTGATTCACTCCGGATAATTCCTATAAGTCTTTTCTTCATGTAAAACAAATGTAGTAAGTTGAGTAAAAAGTAAGATGATTTATCATATGTAACTAAATAAGTCTACCATGACTAACAATGTTATTTTTGTGTGTTTTGTTTGAAAGATTCCAGTCTTATGACCACCTGATGGCATTCTGGAGGCTCATTGAGCCAGCAACATCAAGGATCATCCGTGTGACGAAAGAAGCGGTCTCTGTGGCAGAGAAGATAATTTCGAACAGATCAACTAAGTTGAGTTCTTTCTTTTTCTAAAGTATTTATCAACTGGATGCACACAAAGAGAGTTTGGCCACCAATTTAACATCCATCGGACAACAGCCAGCAGGATCATCACAATCTGGGCAAACTGTACTGTGTACTGGGAGCTGTGTGTATCTGGGTAAAACCTGAAGAAATCACAGACAACCTACCATGAGTTCAAGGACCATGCAGACACTCAGGTAATTGTTGACTGCATAGAGCTGCGGTGCCAAACTCCATCCTCACTTGTGCTACAGAGTGAGATGTACTCACACTACAAATCACACTGTACCTTTAAGGCCATGATTGGCAGGGCGCCACATGGTCCTCTGACATTTGTTTCTGCGCTCTATGCAGGCTCCATCAGTGACCGTGAGCTCTTCAGACTGTTGGGCATGATTCCTCTCCTGTCCCCTAACATGGCTGTGATGGTGGACAAGGGCTTTAGGGTGGACAACCTTGTGCAAGGAAAACTTCACAGGCCTGTCTTCCACTTCAATAAGGAGCAAATGGTAGCGTATGACGTCCTGGAGACCCAGTCAATTGCGCGGCTGCGAGTTCACTTTGAACGGCTAATAAGGTGAACAAGCTTTTTGACACTGTAATGACACTGTTGTCCATTTCTGGAAGCATAAACCAACTTTTCACTGTAGCGTTCATCTTCAGCAATTACCAAACTGGACATATTGTCAAAGACTGGAGAGAATGTAAGAGCCAAGTAGGAATCTTGACTGTTTGATTCATGGCTGGCTGCTTCTTATCCTCCTTCACCTTTTTTGTTTTTTTCTTACAACCAATATTCTGATTCACACCACAATTTAGTTTGCCTTACATCTACTGACTTATTTTAATTAATAAATTATTTGTTTTAAATATCAACTTGCTCTCCCTTCGTGTTGTTTCGTTTCACTCAAGTGGGCCTTACTCATTCATTATTATAAAATCCAGCAACACACTGGTTTGCTGTGTAAAATTTAAGTCAAGTGGTCAATGTTTGTCACATGGCGGGCCGTAAGGCCCAACCACGGAGCTGTCCTGTGTTGGGGTAAGGGAACGGGAACAAGACCTTGACTTCATGATTAAAGTCTTTATTAAAGAAAAAGGCACGAGGACCAAAAGAACGTTCTGAATAACAAAACAGGAAAGGGAACACAAGGGAAGCACAAAACAATACCGGAATAACGATAAAGGAAAAGACACCAGTATATATACACAAACACATTATGGACTAGACAAGACACAGGTGTAACAATG
>JBBPDH010002401.1:0-11645 GCA_037974565.1 Clupeocharax schoutedeni
CCCCCCCTTCCTGAACTCCTGAACCCCTGGACAAACACGAGAGCAGTTCTAGGTCACAGCAACGTCCAAACAGTCCAAAACTGCCATGGTTACTCTGGGTCTGCCTGTCAGTCAGAGCACACTCACACACACACACACACACACACACACACGCACACACACGCACGCACGCACGCACACACACAGTGTGCTGGAACACGGCGCGTCCCTGAGTGTGATCTACATGGATTTTCATTGTTGTGCCCATGGGACCAGATGTCACTGCCGTTCCCTCAGTTGGGTCCAATTCTCTCTCTCTGTCTCTCTCGCTCTCTCACTGTCTCTCTCTGTCTCCCTCTTTTTCTTCCTCTCTCTCTGTCTCTCTCTCTCTCTCTCCCTCTCTCTCTCTCTCAGTCTGTGTGTGGAGCACCAGATGGAGAGACTTTGCGTTTCGTGCTCCAAGCCTCTCTAACTCCTCATCACAATGAAGAGTCGCACGTGATCGTGCTCTCTGCTTTCTTTCTTTCTCTCTTTCTTCTCTCTCTCTCTCTCTTGCTCTTTTCTCTCTCTCCTTCTCTCTCTCTCTCACTCTCTCCCTTTCTCTCTCTCTCCCTCACTCTCTCTCTCCTTCTCTCTCATTTTCTCTTTTTCTCTCGCTCTCTCTCTCCTTCTCTCTCTCTCTCTCACTCTCTCTCTCCTTCTCTCTCTCTCGCTCTCTCTCCCCCCCTCTCTCTCTCTCTCTTTCTCTCTCTCCCTCAATCACTCCATGTCTCTCTCTGTCTCTCTCTGTATCTCTCTCTCTCACTCTCTCTCTCTCGGTCTTTCTCTCTCTCTGTCTCTCTCTCCCTCAATCACTCTGTGTCTCTCTCTCTCTCATTTTTTTTCTCTCCCTCTTTCTCTCACTCACTCACTCACTCACTCTGAGTCTCTCTGGGTGTCTCTCGCTCTCTCTCTGAGTCTCTGTGGGTGTCTCTCGCTCTCTGCTCTGGGTATATTATTTCATTAAGTGCTTTTGAGTCCAGAGGGGGGGATTTAGGGACAAACCTCCAGGACGTGTGTGACAAGGTCGCAACCTTGGACAATCTCCGCCTGCTCCACACACACACACGCACACACACACACACATCAACACACACGCGGAAGGCCTCGACCAAAACATTTAAAAGCTACTGTCAGAGGCCCAGTTAGAGAGAGAGAGAGAGAGAGAGAGGGAGAAAGAGAGAGGGAGAGAGAGAGCGAGAGAGAGAGAGAGAGAGAGAGAGGGGGAGAGACAGAGAGAGGGGGGTGATGTAAAAGTGAAGGGACACAGAGAAAGTGATATAAGTTAAGAGGTAAATAGATAGAGGGGGTTAGTGAAGGAGAGAGGAAAAGAAAGGGTAGAAGGGGTGAGAGAGGGAGAGAGAGAGACTGAGGGGGGGGTGACTGAATAGTACAGAGGAGGTCGGAATGGTAGAGAATGAATAAATGAGAGAGAGTTAGTGAGAGAAAGGGGAAAGGTAGAGAGAAGGAGAAGAAAAGAGTATACATACAGAACAGTATACACACACACACACACACACACACACTCACACACACACACACACACACCCAGCTACCGATTGGTCCCAGAAAGAAGAGAGAAGGACGTATGGAGAGAAATGACAGGAGAGGTAGAGGGGAGGGGTGAAGGAGAACAGGAGTGAAGAGGAGGTGCAGGAGGAACAGGAGGGTGATGAAGTGAGGGAGTGTGTGTGTGTGGGGGGGGGGGTTAGACAGAATTCGGCATTGTTCGGGCGAGAGCTCCACGTTCTGTTGATCCCAACTGATCCAAGGAAACAAAACTGCATTGTTCCTCGCAGATGGAAGCGAGTGTCGCCAAGGTAACCAGATTAATCTCCCCTTTTCTCCGCTTCCTCTGGTGGAGAGGGCTAATCGCGGCGCTCCATTCACGCCGGAGCCGGGCCTCAAAGCCGGGGCTCTAACTAGCCCTCTAATTAGCCGCAATTACAATGAAGACAACATGATGAGATAATAGAAATTTGCAAAATAATGACATACCACGGCAAAATATTCCTCCTCCTAAGCAGCGCGCTTTCCCACTCCGCTCCGGCGCTCCGGCCGCGCCACAATGAGCACAGGGGCCCTTTTAGGGCCGAGGGGGCCGAGTGGTGCTGCATTCGGAGGCACAGAACCTCATTGTCAGCCCGGTTCCCCTTTTTCTCCCTCAATCAACAGCCCATTGTCTGCCTGCTTAAATAAAAATGACTCGAATGCAGATGCACATAATGATCTCCTTCTCACCAGAGAGGCAAACCAGGACCGCAGCGCATCAAACACTCACACACACACACACACACACCTATACACACACACACACACACACACACACAAAGACACACTGACAGTCTCACACTTTATGCACATACATGAAATGTTTACACTCAAACACACACTAATCTTTCCTCTCCCCATGTTCTTGCTCTTACTCTTCTTTCTGCCACCCCCTCCCCCCCACAGGGGTCCTGTTCCTGCAGTTCGGAGATGAGACTCGGCGCGTTCACATCACACACGAACTGACCAGCATGGAGACGCTGCACGCTCTCATCGTGCACATGTTCCCGCAGAAGCTGACTATGGGTGCCCTGCGCTCTCCCAGTACAGCCATCCTCATCAAGGACGAGGCGCGGAACGTCTTCTATGAGCTGGAGGACCCGCGAGATGTTCATGATCGCTGCGTTATAAAGATCTACTGCCGCGAGCCTCCGCTCCGGGACACACCCTATAACACCCCCCACCACGGACACCACGCCCACATCACCAACGGAGACCTTCGGGTCAGTGTGTGTGCATGATCTTTACTGTTACAACAATAACCTTTTAACGAGTTGTGGTCGTAATATGAGTCAAAGGTGAGCCTGGTCTTACATTAGAATCCTTCATTTATATGATTAATGCACAATAATTAATTCTAGATCAACACAAATTCTTCCTCCTGCAGTGTTAAGCTACACAGTCAGATTTGTTCTGTTAAACTGAGCAGTCCTGCGATACGACCTCATCGATTAATGGGGTATGGGAGGCTTATAAATCGCGCAGCCGTAGATGGGCTACAGTTTGTTATTGTATAGTGGATCTAAAAGGCAAGCGGTGCTCAGGAAGTGAGTGGAAGGAAAAAAAAAGTGAAGGATGGCATGCTAGAGTCATAAGAAAGGAGCATAACCCTGTTCTCTCTCTTAACATCATGAATGAATGTCGGAATGTTGCTAATTAGCTGATGTGTGGTGTCAATGTTGCTGAAGTGAGTGAGAGAGGGAGTAAAAGAATGAGAGCTATTGCTGCGCTGTGTGTATGTGTGTGTGTGTGTGTGTGTGTGTGTGTGTGTGTGTGTGAAATATCTTCCTCTACCATGCGCCGGTTTTGATTTGTTATGCTGTATGTATTGTTAGTCACTGAACACATTTTGAATTGCTCCACATTTCTCTTGCCCTCTTTTCCTGCCCCCCTCTCTTACCCCCTTCCTGACTCACACAGAGGGAGCTGGTGTACGCCTCCAGGGAGTCGTCTCCTACCCGCCGTTTGAACACCTTACCTTCTTCCTCATCTCCTTCGGGGTCACCGTCCCGCTCACACTCCCGCCTCTCCTATGCTGGGGGCCGGCCGACATCATACGCCGGAGGCCCCCAACCTTCCCCTCAGCCGCACCCCTACCAGCACCAGCACCCGCACCACGTCCAGGGGCAGGCCGCTCACGGGCAGCCGGTGTTCTGCCCCTCGCCCAGTGCCATCTTAGAGCGAAGAGATGTGAAGCCAGACGAGGAGTTGACGTCGTCATCCAAGAGCGTGGTGCTGCTGAAGAATGAGGCCATATATGCCGACCCGTATGCGCTGGTCCACTCTCCCCAGGCCCTGGCCTACCGCCGCGGCTCTGCGCGCTCACTGGGGTCCTACCCGCCTGCTGCCATGCACTGCGAGCTGGAAAGTGCTCTCTACAGACCAGGGGGTCCTCTCTACGCCGACCCTTACGCAGCGGCGGGCTTCCGCACTCTCCCCCCCGCCTCGCCACAGAAGCTACTGGATGCAAGGGACCCATACGGCCAGCAGCCCGGCCGAGGGTCACCAGGCCGGCAGGTGTTCAGGAAAGATGGGACAGTGTTTGTAGAGAGCCCCAAAGCCCGAGGCGGTGGGCCACCTTTGGACCAAATGTGTGTAATAGGAGGACCTGGAGGTGAAGGAATGGCATTGCCAGGATATGCCACACCACTGCCGGGCAATGAAACAGAGACCAGGTGAAGATGGCTGTTTGTGTGCAGTGGAAATATAATAAATATACTTCTTCTTCTTCTTCTTCTTCTTCTCCTCCTTCTTCTTCTTCTTCTTCTTAAAAAACAATAATAATAATAGTAAAAACAACAACAACAACAACAACAACCACATAAACAACAACAATAATAATAATAATAATAAAAAACAATATTATTATTATTATTATTATTATTATTGTTGTTGTTGTTGTTTTTATTATTATTATTATTATTGTTGTTGTTGTTTTTATTATTATTATTATTATTGTTGTTGTTGTTGTTTTTATTATTATTATTATTATTATTATTATTGTTGTTGTTGTTGTTGTTGTTGTGGTTTTGCAGGGACAGAATGGAGGCGATGGAGAAGCAGATAGCCAGCCTGACTGGTCTGGTCCAGAGTGTTCTCACTCGGGCGCCTGACAGTCCGTAAGCTCAATTCTCACTTTCTCAGAGAAAATATTAAATAATACAATCAGCCCTGAATGCGCACTGGTTGCAAAGGTCCCCATGATATAACTCAGTCATAGACATTAAATAATATAAATAATAATATTAAACTAGAAAACGGAAAATTCCTGAAGAAATTTTAAATGGGCCTGCCGCCAAGAAACACCCTTCGGATGCCATTACATGTGCGTGTGGGTGTGTGTGCGTGCGTGTGTGTGTGTTGTGCGTGAGTACGTGCGCGGTGTTGTGTCCGTGTGTGCTCATGTGTGTGTGTGTGTGCGTGCGTGTGTGCGTGCGCGTGTGTGTGCGTGCATGTGTGTGTTTGCGTGTGTGTGCGTGTGCTGTGTGCGTGTGTGTGGGTGTGCATGAGTGCTTGTGTGCTTGCGTGTCTGTGTTGTGTGCGTGTCTGCGCGCGTGTGCATGTGTGTGTGCGTGCATGTGTGCGTGTGGTGTGTGTGTGTGTGTGCGTGCGTGTGAGTGTTTGCATGTGCGTGCGTGCGTGTGCTGTGTGCATGTGTGTGCATGCGTGTGCGGGTGTGCGTGCGTGTGGGTTGTGTGCGTGCGTGTAGTGCGTGTGCGCATGTGCATGCGCGTGTGTGTGCGCGTGTGTGTTGTCTGCATGTATGCGCGCTTGTGTGTGTGCATGTATGTGCGTGTGGGCGTGTGCGCGCGTGAGTGTTTGCGTGCATCTGTGTGTGTGCGTGTATGTGCATGCGTTTGTGTGTGTGTGCATGCATGTGTGTGTGTGTACGCGTGTATGTGGTGTGCGTGTGTGTGTATGTGCATGTGTACGCGAGTGCGCACGCATTTGCGTGCGTGCGCGTGCCTGTGTGTGGGTGTGCGTGTGTGCATGAGTCACAGTATGAGGTTTGGTCATGAGATTTGGTCTCTGTATGTAGACTGAGACTCTGTTCTCCCAAAATTGCATTCATTTGAATGGGATGAAAAATGAATTCAAGTGAATGGGGGAAAAAGGGATGAGCGAAAGACAAGGACAAAACGAGTGCAGGTCATCACGGACCACATTTGTGTGTTGAGGACGTGTGCCTGAAGAGCCACAAGACGTTTGGTAGCTTTAGGACAAAGCGTGTCCGAGCAGGACCATCGGAAATTTGACACCTATTCATTCTTTATGGCAGCCATCTTTGTGGGCGTGTAGCGTCGCCACGGTAACACGAAACGCTTATAAAAGTAATAGCACACATCGCGCTGACGAGCCGAACGTTTTCATATATAGTTTGCCTGGGTGCGAGCCACGGTTCGGGCCGCATTAATGTAGATTTACCAAATCCAGGTGAATAATAATATAGGCTCTGCCCCATTGATTTCAATGGGACAGGCCCATAATAAGGCCAGTAGACCCCAGACCACACCAGACATGTTAATGTTTTATATCTGGCATATTTTATACCTTCAGGACTTCTCAAACTTCTAAAAGGCTAAAGCTACTAGGGGTCTGACCCCAGGCTGTTGCAGCTACTCCAGCAAAAACGATGAGAATGGATAAATTTGGCACTAGCTTTATGATAGAAACACTTGGATGCTTATTGGGGAGATGCATTTAGATACCTATGGATGAATTTATGTCCAAAACAAATGTTTTCCTAACAAGTACTTCTAGCTTACAAAACTAAATGAAAAATAAAAGCATTTATAAACGGTTACTCTAAGATCTAAAGCACAAGTTTATCCAATAAACGATCAAACTTTTCTCTTCAGCCTGATCAGCCAACACACGTTTGTTACCCGAAGTGAGCTTGTCTTGTTTCGCCCTGGAGCTGTGAGGCAGCAGGCCGGCTCCGAGCTGATCTGTGCCACAGCATTTAACTTTAGAATGTTTCTGGGTGAGAGGGAGTTTATTTTATAGCCAGACGCAGCATCTATAATTTAACATCAAATCCATTTAGTGAGTTCTGAGAGAGAATGATCTATCTCTCTTAAAAGAAGAGTTGCTTATCTTTTGTACCACTGTTTCCCTTTATTCTTCGATTCAGCATGTGAAGGCCTAACCAACATCAGAGCTGGACATTCATTTTTTAATTTAAGCAAAAATGTGATCCGTGTATCTGTCTGTCCGTCTGTGGCTCTGTTCACATGGCATTAGTTCCAGTCTTTAATACTGATTGATGGAATCGCTGCCTAAATTAGCCCTTTAGTGAAACCAAAGAAATATACAGAAACCAAACATGTCTTGACTGCATTTAACAGGAAATTAGTGTCGGTTTGTGTTTCCGTTGAAGCAGACCTGTGTGTGAGACTGCTATCTCTTTTTTACAGAGACAAAGCTGAAACAGCGAGCGACTGCTCGGCTCCTGAGAGTGAGTATACTGTGTGAGTGAGTGTGTGTGTGTGTGTGTGTGTGTGTGTGTGTGTGAGAGTGAGCGAGGCTCTTCTCTGACGTACTGCCTAACACCGCTTGAGTTGATTGGGGCCCGTCTGCGATGGGGACGTTTAACCACTGACGTGTTCTGTGTTTCAGCTGGCAGGTTTAGAAAAAGAAAAGGTATTTCTGAGTGTCTCTTTGTTGTCCTGTCTCTCTATCTCTCTCTCTCTCTTCACTGTTTCCCAGTGAAGGTGTTGTCCGATCTCTGTCTGTCTGCTGTGTACAGACTGTGTGGAATGATTTCAGGGATTCCTCCACCCTGAAAAATGGGGGGATGCTGGTGGTATTTGGTGGAAATGTCTGGAGATCGATCCATTTCTGTGTGTGTGTGTGTGTGTGTGTGTGTGTGTGTGTGAGAGCGTGCATTAGTGTTAGGTTGAGCGTGTGTCTGACCCTGGAATGTATCTGTCGTTTCCTTGGTAACCCCTCTGCATTCCCGGAATGAACCCTAGAAAGCGGTTTGACTCTGCAGCATGTTTTGTGCCCCTTTCCCGCGTCCTGGAGAGAGCAATAGTGGCGGTGGATATTGCTCTATTGCAAGCTGTGAAATATGTAAAATATGAGAGTTTTAAACATATTACTGAGTGTGTATTACAGGTTGGGCAGACTGTTTGTGATGATATCGATGTGTGTTGCATGTCCAGACTCAAAGGTTGTGAGTTCTGTATTCGTTGGTGTGTTTTTGCTGGAGGATGAGGATATGCTTGAAAAAACTTTGCACTGAATTTGCTTGATACGAAGGTGGGTAACACTGCAGGTCAGCATTTCTAAGATTATTTGACTCATACATGAATGTTTCCTTACAACTGACAAAAACCTGCTAAATTTTTAGGCTAATTTCGGTATCAGTAGCTATAAAGGCAGCTTTCGTCCGTTCTGATGTGATCTGAGCTTTTATAAATGTCTGCATAGGTTTATTCCAGTTGGCATTAAAGGCTTAGGGGCCGTTCACATATTGCGTCTTTTGCGCGCGCAAGTCCATTATTTTAAATGTAGACGCGCGGCAGCTGCGATCATAACGGAAGCGGTGCAATGCGCACGTTTTTTTCAGGCGCGTCCACAACGCTTCCAGTTGAAAACATCTCAACTTGCCGCAAGCGCACCGCGGGTCATGTGACAAGATTCAACCAGTTAGCTTCCTCGCCTTTTCTGTTACACTGAGGCCTCAGCAGAAACACGGAGGAGCAGCTCATCACTGTGCTCCAGGGATTTCCTGAACTGTATGGTTTGTAAAGCCCCCAAACTTCTCCTAAAATATAATCCAGCTGGTCCGTGTCGAGTCTGAAACAGGCTTTGAGCCTCCTGTTGTCCAGGCGGAGCTCCTGGATCAGCTGGTGAAATTCTCTGTGGTTTTTACGGTTTTGAAGAATGGGGTTAACCCCAAACACTACAGCGTTTTTTTTTTTCTGCGTAAATAAAACGTATAGCAGAGTTACAGCACAGGTTTTTCGTTAATGGAAATGGGGAGCGCGGCTCATGGTTGCTTAGCAACGACAGACGCTTCCGGAGCGCAAGTGCCCGAGCACTTTGGAAAGAAGGAGAAAGCAACACGCCTAGCGTTTTCCACGCGTTTTTAGGCGCGATATGTGAACTAGCGCTACAACTAACGATTATTTTAATAATCGATTCATCTATCGATTATTTGTTTCGATTAATCACATATATATTTTTTAGGAAAACAAGAAAAGCATTAATTTCCAACCCTTTATTTATAAACAGAACAAAAATCTTTAGAAAGTGCACAAACATGTTGCTTCTTGAGCTGTTATATGCTTTCTGTAGTGTACATGATGCATTTCCCATCAAGAAGCCTCTCATGGTTTGCTGTTTCTTTCTGGAATCAAAAAGATAGTATGAGTCTGTGTAATAGCACAACTTACACACACACACACACACACACTTGTTTTAGTTCCTAGTTGTGTAAAGATAAGTAACCCCAAGAGCAATTACAGACTCTCTCCCTCCACATTTAACATTTAAACACAGCTTAAGTGCTATAAAAGAACTTTAAAATTAAATAAAGTAAAACACACACACACACATATTTGTCAATAATAACCTATATGTTTTCTGAAAAAACACCTCAAAATTAAGTGATTGTCTGCTTACAACAAGCAAAATTATCTGCCAATGGGATAAGAAAAGTAATCTTAATGAGAGATCATCTCAAAAAGAAGTTTTAGGCATCACTGAATTTTCTAATGCCATGTTTCTTGGCTAGTGATCTTGATTTAAGACTTTTTAGATATTTGGACTGGAAACGAGACAAAATTAAGTAAGAAGTTGTTTTGCAGTGTGGCTATAAATGTCAACAGACTGAAAAATGAAAGATCTAAAAAATGCAAAGTAACTACCACCCCTGCTTTACTACTGTTAGTATAGTAAATGAGCTAACGCTAACAGGCTAACGCTAACGTAGCATGCTTGTCCAGCTGGATAACGAGTAAACACCAGCATCAGATGGAACAAAAGTAGGATTCTGTCGTGACTTACCCTGCTTTTGAACTCTCTTCCTCCTCATCACTCCATGTTTGCGTTAGGGTGCTGGATCACTGCCGTGGTGCTCCCGTATGGAGTGCAATGTCATGTTGCTTTTGTATATTTTGCAGTTAACACACTTTTTCTGTTTATTTAGTGTTAAACGCTCCCACACCTTGGAGGACTTGGGTCGGATGGATTTCTCTGCCTCCGGCATGTATCTTTCCTCTGCTCCTTTTTTTAAAAAATTTTTTGCTTCGCCCAGTCTATGAGGCACCGGACTCTGCTAGCGTCTGTGCGCAAGAGAGACAGAGTGTGTTCACGCCGCTCCGTGCTCAACTGAAGTATTTAAAAAAAAAAGAAAAAGATCTCTGCGTCGCGCGACACAACGAATCGATTATGAAATTCGTTGCCGACTATTTTAGTAATCGATTTTTATCGATTTAATCGGTTCGTTGTTGCAGCCCTAATGTGAACGGCCCCTTATGCATCATGTAACCTGTTGAGAACTGCTCTTGGTTAAAGTCTCACCCGAATGCGTTCATCATTTCCACATGAATAAAATGTTTCAGTTGACTTACTTTAGGCAGTAACTGTGTAGAGGTCATTTATTTTATCTGTGTGGAAGTGATACATCTTTAAATCAAGTAAATTCTGTGCAGGAAGTTTTTTCATTGTGCAGGTGGAAGTAAATACTGGACTAAACGGGGATCTGGAACAGTCTAACATTTTGAAAATATCCTTATAATAAATAACAGTGATTATAAAGGGCAATACTCCTAACACAGACATTCAGGATACCTTTCATACGTAAAGCACAACTAGACCATCACTGACTTCATCAGCAACCGTGTAGTTCCACCTTGCTGGTGTTCCAGACTGTATCTGTTGCACAGTTTCTGTCATTCTATGGTTTCTGATCTCAGACCTGTTCTGACTGGTGTTCCACTCGCCGTTACTCTGTTGTGTATAAAACTGATTCATTTGTTCCAGTGTCACTGGAGTGCTGTGAGATAAATATCCAGACAGCAGTGAATGACAGTCTCCTACAGTCTGTAACTGTGCACTTAAGCAATGTGTCTACATGGTTTCTGCCCATCAGGTCAGATCACATCTAGAGTATTGCTCATGTTGGAAGAGCTGTGAGATTTATTCAAGATTCAACTCCTCCTCACCATAACCTCAATTCTTGTCTCTGATTGGCAGCCACGACTCCCTCTGCCCCACTGGCCCTGATGCCACCGCCTTCCATCGGAGCTTCCCAACCAATCACCATGTCCCGCTCGCAAATGCAGCTTCACCTAAATGAGCTGCAGCACAGTACATCTGAACTGCGGAGGCAGTTGACGCTGTTACGCAAACTACAGGTATGAATTTGAGAGAGAAAAGTCCACCAGTGTGTGTGTGTGTGTGTGTGTGTGTGAGACCTACAGTAGCAGTGCATTTACAGGTATAATCGGCCACAGGAGGGCTATTCATTCCTTTATATAAAAGATACATAGTCATGCCACATAGATTTCTGCAGGATTCCTACAGGTCCCGTATAGAACAGCAAGACAGTCACTGTGCAGGTCATTATAGGGTAGGTCCTACACTAACGTCATTAATAAATAGGCAGGAGTGTTACATGTAAAGTTTATACAGCACAGCACTATTGTTTTGATTCAAAGTGAAGCTTCCAGTTCTTCTAAGTGATCCGGTTAGTCTGCGATTGCACTTTTCTTTTCATATGTCAGTCATGTTTTAAGTAGGGCTGGGAAAGTTAACGCATTATTATCGCGATAATGCATTATTTACTTAACGCTGACAATGATTTTATCGTGCGTTAGCGCAGGTTTTTAAAATCATTTTGATTTGAAAGTCTTTGCTTTCACCACAGTAACGCGCGCAGCGGTGGACTGGGACTTTCTCTACCAGGTTGGGTTTTCGCATCTCGGCCGCATCTTGGGTCTTTTTGCAGAAGGCACAGATCGCCAGTCCGCCCCTGAACACCAGTGATGAGGTATTTAATATGGACAAAAGTAATGGGACATCGGACCCCTGCAAAAACCAGCCGACACGTACAGCGTCCCATT
>JBBPDH010002417.1:0-11643 GCA_037974565.1 Clupeocharax schoutedeni
AACGCAAGGATATCGTCACGGTCTCGCGAGACCAAACGCATCTCACGAGACAGATCTGATCTCGCGAGATCTCGTACACCCCTAATATCTATATGTGTTCTGATTGGCTGCCCTGTATTGTGCAGTCTGGGCAGAAACACACTTTATAATGTCAAAGCAAGTGGGCAGGACTTTCCAGGTTTTCTTACTTTAAGAAAGTTTTTGACATGCTCAGGGTCGTAGCAGTTGCTTTCTCTGCAGATCCGCTCCACCTCTTTAATCTGTCCGGTCTTACACGCTGCCTGGATGTACTTAAAGTGCACTTCAGCCTCCTGACTGAAGTTCACAATGGAGCCCAGGAAATAGAATAGACCTGTGTGTGTGTGTGTGTGTGTGTGTGTGTATGTGTGAGAAAATCAGAGAGAAGCGCTCTTTAATTCCAAGTCAAAGAAAGAAGTTGAAAATAAATAAATAAGGATAAAGCGTCTGAATGAACTGCTGATGAGTCAAAACAGAATGAAATGAAATGGCCATTAAAAACAGCCTCGAAAACATTCCTCTCTCAGCCAAGAAACACTGCCTGTGGATATTTATCATCATACCCTCAAAGCTCTTGAATGACTCAAACAGCTCCACCAGTGTAGCGGTGCCCAGCTGTTCGTGGTACTTGGAGGCCACCTGTACCGTCAGCTGCAGGTTCTGTCTGAGATTAGCTGCCAACATGGCCCTCAAGCACTCCACCGAGTCTCCCACTGACAACGAGCCAAAGAAATTCACCAACCACTGAGACAGAGGGGGGAGACAGAGAGGGCCAGAGGGAGATTTATGATCCTTCCTGA
This sequence comes from Clupeocharax schoutedeni, assembly GCA_037974565.1. NCBI lineage: Eukaryota > Metazoa > Chordata > Actinopteri > Characiformes > Alestidae > Clupeocharax > Clupeocharax schoutedeni. Next base: position 819 of record JBBPDH010002417.1, read on the forward strand.
TTTCTCATTTATTTTTATTCTCATTTATATGCATTTTGGCCACATGATAAAGAGACAGTCATGAAGCGGTGCGAACCAACCTCAGGGTTAAGCAGGTGTGTGTGCACGATGGCTCGCTTGATGTCATAGAGGTCAGTGAAGTGCTCCAGAGCTCGCTGCAGTAAACCTGCTTTCTCACACAGCTGAGCAATATGAGCTCGGTCATAGTGAGTGAACATCTGATTACCCAAAATAGCATCTGCTACCTGAAACACACACACACACAGACACACATGGAGGAAAAAGTGGGACAATAATCCATATAGACAGAGGCGCTCTTGACTGGCCTGAATAATTCAAATGCCCTTATGTTGGAACTCATTTCCTTAGAAATTCTTATATTATAATACTATAGGTCCTAGTTGCACAGTCCAACTTGGTACACTCACTACTGGCTGTACTTTTTGCTGCCAGTCAAGATAAGCAATGTTTCATACATAAACTTCTGAACATACTTGTGAGTCTTCCATAAGAGCCATCTGCATACATTTTTTTAAATCCAGGAATGAAAAATGTCTACTGTTTTGAAATCATATAAAATAAATGTAGACACAAACACAGAAACAAATTAGCAAACACATGAGGTGCAGATAGTTTTAATGCAGATGCAAGAGAACATACCAAAATAAAAGTTTTATTAAAAACTGCAATATCGTAAATCAAATGAACAAATGTATAAAAAAATTACATTTAATTACTAAAGATAAACAATACTGTTTTTTATTTAAGCATTCAGAATAAGTGTTTAAAAGGCTGTAAAAATGGTTTGGGCCACCCCTATATAGCGCTACAAGAATTACTGAGATTGGGTGAATGTGAAACATACTTCACATTAAAAGTTAAGGTTAATTTCAGCTCTGACTGTGTTGTCACTGACCTGGGGGGCATGAATGAGATTCATCTCTAGGAGGCGAGTCTGCAGATGCCCTTCTTCAGGTTTGTTGTTTTTTAGAGCATCTAATAGAAACGAAGTACACTGCTGCACTAAATTACCCTCCATGAAGACATCCACCACCTGAAATTTTACACACACACACACACACACACACACACACACACACAAATAAAATAATACAAGGCATTATATGTTAAGGATGATCTTAATGGTATTTTTTACATTTGAAGTATTTAAAACAATACACTTAGATGAGCTACCATGGAAGATTTGCATAATAAATTGCCATTTGAATAAAAAGACAAAAAACCCATTGCAATAATCTGAAATTAACCCATTTAATCCCAGTGGTCACAATTGTGAACATTTTTTTTTCTTTTTTTTGGAAGCTCTAGAAGTGTTGTTTTGGCTTTGGGCAGCTAATGCAAGTTTAAAAAATTAAGAAGAGGTTGTCTCCCCTAAATTGTATCAATTGCATGTGACTTGTGTTAATGGAGACATGACCATGCCCCTTTATATCCAGCCTGCACCTCTGGAAAGTACAAGAGGAAGTTCGTAAAAGTCAAAGTCAAAGTCAACTTTATTGTCATCTCTGCTGTATACTGTACAGGTACATAGAGAGACGAGACGACGTGGCTCCTGTTATAACAACAAAAAATAGGCACATAGAATAAAATAAAAAATAGATAGTAAAATACCTTAAATAACATTTATTACAAAAATATTTTGAACACATATTCCTGCATGCATCTCTTCACCGTAAGAAGAGTAAATGTAAACAATTGTTGCCGCTAGTATAATACATAGTCGTTGTGCTAGTTATGCTACCTGTCCAAGGTTTGGGCTGTTTATTCTATTAATCTTTTTTTAATCGTTTTATTTTCTACACAACTTAAAACTATCAGAGGTCAGACCAGGGGGTGTTACATGAGATCTTGGTGGGAAGGGCAGCCTCCCGTCGGGGGGTGAACAGCTGGGTTGCTGCAGTGAGATCCGCCCTGCTGGGGTCGGGTCTTGGGGTCTTGGATCTTTTCAGTGCATGGATGGCCCTCCACCAGGTAGGCCCTGCACCGTGTGAGTGGTTGCAGAGGGTCTAGGGGTTGCCTACACATTCCCTACACATGTACCACATAGTGGGAGTAAATAGGTCAAATAGGTCAAAATAGGTGTTTTCCCATCGGCAACAATTGTCAGGGCAGCCCAGGTATAGAGGGTGGAGGCTCTGCACGTGAGTCAGATGGGTTGCTATTAACTGGATTACAGGCACACCTGTGTTCATGTCAAGCATCTCCTGGTTTAGCATAATAGTTTCTGTTGTGATTGGTTCGTTGTGTTGAGCCCCTCTGCGTGACGCAGCTTAAAAGCCAATAGCAAAATAAAGTTGATTTTTGAATATAGAAAAAGCTGATTTTGTGGGAAGAAATAAATTCAGAGCCGCATCATTTCACATACTGTATAATAAGTTTGGCTACTGTACTGTTCTGTTCAGATTAAGCTGCTAATTATACTTTTTATACTATCTACACAGGTTATACTGCTTATATTGATTGCACAATTCTCAACTACACTGCACATTTTTTTCAATCACAGCACATTTTACTTGTATTTATATATATTGTACACAGCTGTCCACATCCGCAGGACAGGTTTGGTCAAATCAAACATCAGCATTTCTTGTTTGAACATATTGCCCACCTAATTTTATTTTAGACTTCCTTATTATGTCTCTTGTGTACATTGTGGAACCTGAGCTTCGCCGTTTTGTCTCTCTGTTTACTTGTAAACAGAGGCAATGACAATACAGTTCACTTTGACTTTGACAATGTAACAGATTTTTTACCTGGTTAATGTCAGCAAGAGGCTCCTCATCTTGAACCAGCATCTGTGCAAACTGCAGCCCCTGATCAGGTCCAGAGCGCATCACATTCCTCAACAGCATTATCCAGTCTGGAGAGTAACCCATCTACACACAGCAAAGAGAGTCACACTGAAAATCTGTTCATACCAGACAATCTGAAATTAATTCATACCTGACAAAATACAGAGTAAAAAGAGAGGAAGGAAAGAGAGGTGTTTATACACAAAGAGAAAGATCCTTGTACCTTTTTAGCATACAGCACTATTTTCTGATACTGTCCGGTCTCTGCGAAGCACTGAATGACTTTGGCTGGAATGTTGGCTCGGAGGTAAACGCTGAGGGCCAGTGTGGGGTCTGCCGCCTTCACTAGGTCCCCCAGCTCCTCAGAGCACTCTAACTGCAAGGTTATAGGGGAAATAAGAGATTTTTTAAAAATAAGTAGGAACACATGGATCTCTATGTGGAGTTTGCCTTTATAAATAGGATGCACAAAACTGTAATAAAGTCAAATGCATCCATCATTTTCACAGGCACTAAATATCTCACATCACTTTTGCAGAACAGATTGTTTGTAAAATGTTCGACCACTTTGGCAAAGTTAGCGAGCTGAAGCCCAGCTGCACATATAATAATAATAATAATAATAATAATAATAATAATAATGTATATAGCAACTTTAATATATTTAATGCAGTTCAAAAGCTTTTAAAGTCATAATTGATAGTTTAAGAAAAAATAACAAATATTACAAAAAAGAGAGTTTAAAAACCAAGAAAGGAAAAATCGTTTCTAAAGTCTAAATAAGACACAGTGTTTAGAGTTTAGTGTAAGTATTTAGTGTATGATAATATTACATATACAAATTTAAAAATGACAACTAATACATGTACAAAAACTGGTCAAATAGAAGAAAAGAATAATAAATTAGCTCTACGTGCCTGACGTGAATGAATTGGTAACACAGGTCAAGAGGTCAAAATCATCAGAGATCAGTTTCTGCAGGTTCTGTAGTGTTTTTCATGCTGATTTCAAATCTGTGTTTAGTTTTTCCAGCACATACAGTTTTTTGTGATGAAGCTAGTTACACATTACATGATAGTTGGTATAATGATCATTTAATAATCATATGCTGAGTGTTTTTGAAGAAACAGTGGCAGCTGACTGACCCTGATCATTATATCTGTGCCACAGTGTGGCCTGTCTGACTTCGCACTGAAAATATTGAAACAGATCTTGATTGGTGCCTGCGGTTTAATAAAAACAGCATGCAAGTCTATTGCAGATCTAATATTACTCACAATTCAAAAAGTTGAAATCTGTAATCAGCATGAAAAACTGATTTAGAAAAGTGTGCTGTGGTTTTGTTGACCTGCGTGATTCAATTTTTTGGGCATTAAAACAGAAAGCTGCTGCATCACATTTTTTATGCACTGTAAGAATATTTGCTACAGCAGTATTTACTACATGTACATGTGCTGCATGTTGCTCTGACAGGATCTGTGATTGGTTATTAAAGTGCTGCCTTCAGCTCGTTTAGTAGACTGAGCTGGATCTAATGGTAAAGCAGCTTCCCATAAAAACAACGAGGAACTCTTGTGTGAACATGCTGAGTAAAGCAGCTGCAGTACCTTCTCACCCTTCAGCCATTTCTCCAGGAGCTGCAGACGTCCCTGCTGCAGCACCGGCCTGCAGAGCTCCACTGACTCCAGTCTATTGAGCTGACCTCGGTCCAGCAGCACGCCAAAATACTGCAGCAGCGGAGAGGCCTGGCCCCCCTGAGCCGGTGCAGACTGGAACATACGAATAGTTTCTGCTGTTCGCAGGACGCCCTGAGAGTGAAAGAGAGAAATAAAAGAGCATATATTCATTACATATTCTAACTTGTTTTCAGTTAGAAGTCAGTGGAAACCAATTTATACTTGGTTTAACTCTTCAATGCCTGCTATTTCAACAAACTCTTTGTTTTAATAAGTTAAATCCCTTAAGAATGTGATATATTTTTTCAGAGATCTTTATTTAGTTTGTCTTAACTACCACTGTGGGGAAGGAAATGAATGAACAGGGATATATTTCACCCCTCAGTGTTCTGCTATCATTCCTCAGATGAAACAAATTGTTTCCACAGTGGTGTGAATGTGTGACACTGTGGCTGAGCTGAAGCAGAGCCTCACACATGCAGCACAGCTATGGAGCATCAGTCAGTGAACTTTATAGTAGAGTCTGTTGGTGTTAACAATCTAAATCCATCCTCAACACTCAAGTGTTTAATTAAGCAGCACTGTGAAAATGGCTCAGTGTGAAAACGTGTCACCTCATGACACCTTTAACAATACTAGGAATAAAAAAACAAAAAAAAAAAACAGTTTCTGATGGTGTGTCCTCATGTTTTTGAGCAGCAGGTGTGTTCCCTCCAGCTGTGAATGCTCAAAGTGTCTATTTTAAGTGTAAAGGGACCATTTAATATGTGAACACACCATGACACAAAGCGTAAACAGCATAAAATTCTTCCTCTGAATGAAACCCATTCACCAAGTGAAGCAGAGGGCAGCCAGGAACACAACGCCCGGGAGCAGTGTGTGAGGATGGTACCTTACTCAGGGTAACTCAGTGGTGCCACTAGCAGTCCTGGGATTTGAGCCCACGACTTTCTGGTCGCAGAGTGACCACTAGGCCACAAACAATTTACCACCAGATCAAGTTTCACATCAAAGGGCTCAAAATACATAATGAAAACGAAAAAATGATAAATTCTATCTGGCCATTTCCTTCCTTCCTTTCATGCCTGTAAACAGTGATCATCCCTAAGCTGATATGCCCCAGTCCTATATATTTGGGTCACTATCTAGCTGTAGGACAAACCCGACCAACCAGACACACACCAGAGGCACTGAATGGCGCTACAGAATTATATCACACTTCTGGTACCCTTACCATTTTAAATCTCTAGCAGTTCAGCACTGTCCTTCACACCATTTCATGCTATTCATCGGACTTGAACTGTTTAAATTTCAATAAAAAAAGCTTGAAACACTGGGGTGTTCTAAAACTGTTGACCGGTCGTGTATATTTACATTTATGGCATTTAGCAGACGCTTTTATTCGAAGTGACTTCCATTCCCTAACAACAGAGGGCAGTCTCCCTGGAGCAACTTGGGGTTAAGGGTCTTGCTCAGGGACCCAGTAGTGGTTTGCTAAAGGTAGGATTCGAACTAATGACCTCTTGGTCAGTATCCTTCTCACTGAGCTACCTCCACCCCTGTGGATATATATATAGTGTCTGTGCTCTTTAACCTTAGGAGCTGAAGCAGCGACGTTGGCGGCCTCTGCGTAGTTGCCCTGTGTGAAGAGTGTGTTGAACTTGCGTGTGAAGAGCTCCTCTGCTCCTGGTAGGTCGCTGCGTGTGGCCATCCGCAGGCCCAGTTCTGGATTCTGCAGCACGTTAGTGGTATAATTCACTATGTTCTCCTCTTCAACACACACTGAAAGGACCTGCAGGCACACACACAATACACACTGTACACACTGAAAAAATAAAAGCGCCACAGGCCTCATTTAAAGGTGATATCATATTATTTTTGTGTTTTGTTTCCCTTAAACGAGTTTGTATGTGGGCTTTCCTACGGACAACGTGCTGATAGGACACATGGAACCACAGAGCTAGGAGGCCGCTCCAGTTCTGAAGGAAATTCCACATTGCAGTGCAAATACATAAGCAGGTTATGTAAGCAGGTTAAAATAAATGTGCCAAGTAGCCAAAGTAAATGAAACCAAACATAAATCTGTCATGTATTTCCATAATTTCCCCTCGAGCGCAGTTTCAACCGGGTGTCCAAATGATCTACTTCATTAGATCCTACTAAACATAATTCATCTACATTTACCTCACATTACTTTTGATGTGAAATGTTGAAACGCGGTGGAACGTCCTAGGTAAGAATTCTTCAGACGGCTAAAAGCACTTCACAGAAACTTATTACATGAAATAAAAACTACTCGATGCTTTATTGTGAACCAGTAGAAATTCTAGTGTCAAAGGGATTTAGTGGCTGATATCAATTTAAGGAGGCAAAATTCATGTGGTTAGTATCATAACTACTACAAGCAAAATGATCCATAGGCATTATAGCTTTACATATGTTTTTATTTTTATTTTTTTCTCCAGTAGTGCTGTGCATTTTTGCTTCTTAAATGACAGCAGCAGAACCTCACAGGCTTAAATAATATAAAATGATATAATGCATGTGTGAGAGTATGGCGTGGGGGTGGGGGCTGGGGTGGTGACTGACAAACCTGACCCTTCTTGTTCACTCCTATAATCCCAGAGGAGCCTTCATGAGCAGCTGTGACAAAGATTGTTTCTGCGCTGATGCGGTTCATATAAATACACACGCCCGACTCCAAATCATACAAGTGAATGTAGCCGTATTTAGTGATGAGGTAGATCACACCGTGCTTCGCGCCAATCTAAGAGAGAGAGAAAGAGAGAGAGAGACAGAAGTAAAGAAAGATAAAAATAGAGAGAGAGAGAGATGGAGAGAGAGAGAAAGGGAGAGAGAGAAAAGAGTTAGTAATGGAGTAAAAAGAGAAAAGGGTTTGTATAAAAGAGTGTAAAAACTATTTCATTCATCTGATTCACAAGCTCCACAGGAGCTCTCAAGCCATAACACTTAATGTAAAACATGGGAAAAAAATACCATACATATTAAACAAGAAAACAGTGTAATATAATGGTATAATCCATTTCATGTCTATTATGTATGGTCTAAATGAATGGTTTGCCCTCCCCTTTGTCAAATGACATGTTTTGCTTCTATGTGTAAATCAAACCATGTGACTTTAACCCAGTGTGGTGTTCGAAACATGCCACCCATCGAGATGTGCTCCCGGGTCTTTCTGCACATGTGCAGTTCCACAATCTTGGGATTCAGTGCCACGCCCATAAATCTGTGCAACCATGGGACACTGGCAGCTGTAGAAGCTTCAAGGGAGCATTTGTCCACAGGGAAGCATGAATCGATAGACTCTGCTACCGATTTGCGTTACTGTAGCTTTTTTTGACAACACAGCATTAATCAGAACACCCTGCTTCACAGTGTTAGAACCTGACTGTGTGAACTGACTCTATGTACCTCTAAAGATCTATCTGTCTATCTAGGCTTTTCTCATTGAACTAAAATGTATTTTTTTATCTGATTATGCATATTTCACATCATTATCAGTGCTACAAACTATAAACTGTATGAACTGTATGACCTAAAGGGAGACCGTCGATTTGCGCTACGATAGCATTGTTCGACAAGGCAGCATAAAGCATCAGAACATCCTGCTTATTTGTACACTGCCTAAAACTGCACCTTTTAGATGGTCTAAGTTATGTCATTGTTCTTGCTAAAACATTTTTGTTTTTCCCCTCAGTATATTAGGTCGTATTTCTGAGTGCTGTTACAATTACTTCACATGAACAGTGCACAAACAGTTATTAAATAAAAAGGGACATTCTAAGTCTGTAATATTGATTATTGATTCACTCGTATGCCAAAATTCATTTAAATTTGTAAATACTTTTTCAGCAAAAATGTGTGAGTAGATCGATTAATTAATCTGAGAGCTTGTAATTAATTCGACTGTTTTTTTTAATTGCATGACACCCCTCATATATACATTTTCTATATAAATAACTGCTGCAATTCCACATTTGCACTCATCACATTAGATATTATATAATTTTCCCCTATGGTGAACTCAATTGTGTACTAAAATGTGCAGAAGGATGTTCTCTGTAGAAATAAGAATATCAACACATCAGCCCACGACCGTACTGGCTGTACATTTTAATGAATTCCATAAATAAATTCTGTGCTTCAAGTCCGTTATTAAATGAAAAATCTGAAAGGTTAACGTAGAGAGGTGCATGTTACCTGCATGGCCACAGGGAAGTCAGTCTGTGCCTCGGGGGGGAAAAATACATCCACTGCTTTCTTGGTAAAGGGCTGGTTGCCTGGTGCAGGCTGACCCACCTCAATTATGTGCAGCTAAAACAAAGAGGGAGAACACGGTTCACACACTGGCTGATTTAAGATGCTATTTCATTTGTCACAGACTCTTGAAAAAAAGGGCACTGCTGTGAGAAACATTGTTTCTGCACTTAAACGGTTCATATAAATACACACAAGCCTCCACACAGCACACATGGGGATTCAGCTGTGACAGCCTGACAGAGACACAAAGAGAGCAAGCGAGAGGCTGAATACTCACCTTTCCCCCAGCCTGACTCCTGACAGCGAAGCAGAAAAGCGTGGAGGGATTTTGGTTTCCCTCCAGTTTGTATTGTCCAAACGCTGCTGCGTGGCCCTCTATGGGCTGAGACACCTTTCTGTCTACAGAATACAACTGCATGGCCCCGACCACACGGTTCTGCTACAGGGCCCAGAAACAGTGTGTTACAATTGCATACACACACACACACACACACACACACACACTTTTGCAAATTGTTTACAACTATTTTTACAAGCATGTGATAAAGTGTCTTTGTTTAAGCTAAGTTGAAATTAGAATAAATGAAAACAAACAAGAAAGCAGTAAAAAGTATCAAGATTTGTTTTGTTTGTTAAAGTAGCTGGAGAAGAAAACACAGGTCCGGTTCCATGTTCCTCCTCGGTTCCTCGAGCCGTTGTTTGGATTTTGAAACTCAGGCAGCAGCTCCAGATATAATTTAATGAAGAACTGATTGAGTCAAACCAGGTTTCTGATGAAACTACAGTAATACTGGACTTCAACAATGAACACACTGATATACTGAACATCACTATTTACTGTATAATGTTATTCATATTTATTTATCTTAATTTAAGACTTTTGTTTTACAGATTTTTTAAGGCTTTAAATATTATTTATACATTTTTAGTAGTGACCATTTAAATCAGTGTTTCCACACCACCATTTTTATTTCTGTGAACACAGTCAAGTCACACTCCCATTTTCTATTGTGCTCTAAACTATATTTACAATACCAATTTACTCTAGGGTGAGGATCTTAGAGTGTTAGTAACAGACCAGCTGCTGTGCTGCAGTAACAGTGATAAAGAAAACAAGCTGATATTCCCATTTGACGTGGTATTTATTAATTAGTTCATTATTAGTTCAGGTATTTAAAGTGGAATGTATTTAGGTATTTAAAGTGGAAGTAGTGTTGCTCTGAACAGCAACAGTGTTCATGTCTGAACAGGGAACTGACTCCCCGTGTCTCAGGCAGCATCTTTTTTTATTCTTTAATCATTTAAAGCTTTGCCACACACAAAATTCCATACTATTTCAACTAAACCAGTTAAAATGTGTTTATTTTTTTGACATTTTCCGTACCAGGAAGAGTTAAATAGGTTTTATTAAATAGGTAAATATTAAAGAAATGGTTCCAATTACACCAGAAGCAGTTCATCAGACATGATCAACATAAGTCCAAATTTTGCTTCTTTAGTTTAAACTAGGGCTGGGAGGCTATTGTTCCTGCAAGTCAATGCTCACACAAAACCTTCCTGTAAATACATCCCCAAAACATATCTCATCAAGGTGGAGATTGGTTTAGGACACATTATGACTTACCATGAGCTAAAAAAAATGAACAAAACTTTACCAGGTAGACAAACACTGCAAGCAGCACTAAAGGACAACAGGGTCTGTTTTTACTGCCCACCCCAGGAGTACAAGTTCTAAAAAGGAATCAGATTTTTGTGACAATGACCATCACAAATAAGGAGTAACCTGGAGAAACCAGAGTAACCTGAGATTTGTTCTCCTTCATAAGGAGCTGGATGTTGTTTAAGCAGGTTGAGAGATGTTTTGGTGAGATACTGTTACAGGAACAATTTGTTTGGCTACTTACTTCAAGCACTAAACTATAGAGGAACTCAAATGCAAGCTGAAAATGTGTGTGTTAGAGTTTGTGCTGAACTGAAAGTGACCATTTGTCATACGTGAACACACCACTGCACACAGTGTGAACAGCACGAAATTCTTCCCCTGCATTTAACCCA
>JBBPDH010002438.1:0-11641 GCA_037974565.1 Clupeocharax schoutedeni
TAATTTATCGGTTATCGGCAAGTACGGACCAACCTAGCTATCGGTATCGGTAAAATTCAATATCGGTCGACCTCTAGAGTGGACTGGTTGTTTATATTGAGCTAAACTGAGGCATTGGTCTTTTACTATTGTTGACCTTTTTGTTGCTGCCTCAGCTGATGAAAATGTTCTGAAATCACAGGTAAAATATATGCAAAATATAAGCAAAGCTACATATGAGGCATTTAGATCACATGAGCAGGAGAAGAGCCCTGATGGTAAACTAACTGACCCACAGCAGATTGAGATCTTGCAACGGCTGCAGACTCAAACTGCTGCCCCTGATCTTTAGCTACTGTTTCTCCTGGTGTCTGATGAGACAAGCACATTTTCAGCTGAAAGTATTTATGGATACTCATATGACTTCTCATTCAGAAAAAGTTAATGAAGTAGCTTTAACTGTTAAGCTTGCCATAATTACAAAATGGTTGTCTGATTGTTGTTATGATTATTCTCTTTGTAAACTTTTACAATTTTACAAAAGGTAGTTTTCTTGTTTTGTTTTTTTTAAAGAGGAAACCGAGGTCAGGAGGGTGGCACAGGGTAGACTGTAGACAGTAAACGTGGTCCATGCCCCGAGGTAAATCACGGGAGCCAGTTAGACCCCTGTGACATTTTCCAAGTATTTTAAAATTATTTTGTTGTAACAATACATGTTCCGAAGTCAAACGAAAACATTTTTCTCCAGATATTTAACTAAAAAAAACTGAAATACAAGATTTGAATAAGTATTCAACTTCTACAAAATAATCCATTAATAGAGAAAGCTTTTGCTGTAATTCTTAGGTGCAATTTTTTGGGGTAAGTTTGTGCCATTTTTGTTTATTCAGGAGTGATTTGTCTTTGTTCTTCAGAGGAGGAGATCCTCCAAGGGGCACCTCTGGTCAGGAGTTTTAAAATAATAATCAGTTTTTTGCTAGGATTAAGAATAAGGCATTGACTTGCCATTCCAAAACATTTACTATTCTGTTTTGACTATTCACTTTGCCTTATGCGAAGGGTGATTGTCATGTTGAATGATGAGTTTATAGCAGACTGGAACAATTTCTCATGCAATACTGAGCAATTTCCCCTTCATCTCCATAGCGTGATACTGCCACCACCATATTTTACTGTAGGCATGTTTTTTCTAGAGGTGTGGGCAGTTTGTGAAGTCTAGTCAAGAAGTACTTTTCTCTCATCTGACCATAAACTTTCTGTGAGTTTGGCCACTTTAGGTATGTTCAATTTGATTTAGTTCTATTAATTAATGACTAGAAAGTCCATACTTCATGATGCAGGCATATCATAGGTTTCCATTGCAATATCACAATGTCACCATGTATTTCTTGCTGGGAAAAAAATCTATTGGTTCCTAGTAGCATATTATGTTGCCTAATGATTAGTTATGTTACTTTGGATGTCTTGGTGGTTTGATATCACAATGTAACGGTCTTAATGGTTAAAAGGTAGGTTAAAAGGTATTCTGTTAGTGGTCTGTAATGATAACGTGGTGTGTTGAATAAAAGGGGCCACTTTACTTAAAAGTGCCTAACTGTGCTGGATGTTGGCCTTCTGGAATCATAGTTCACCAGCCCTGCTGTAAGAAAGAGAGCTGTAACAGAGCTGAAGACAGAGCCCGAATGGAAATCCTGTGTCAGCTCTGCAGAACAATGTATGTATATAAAACTGTGTGTTTGTGTATGAAAGAGAGGGTCTGTGTACAAGGCTTTTGCCTGTCTAGAAGAGAAGGGAGTTTTAAATAGCCTGTGTTTGTGAGTTGATTCATGCTGAAGTTCTCAGTCCTGCCTCTGATCATCACTGCCCTACAGCAACACTGGCCCCCTCATGACTCAAACCAAAACACCCAAACCAGCATCACAGCATTTAAAGGAACACTTCAGTGGTATGTCAAGGGGCACAATTTCCCCCCTCAAACGTAGTCAATCTACCACAACAGGAGAGACACAATAATGCCCTCTCAGTTATAATAGAAAATAATACTCAAACCCGTGCCTCTACAAACTACAGTCACAGGAATCAACAGGATTTCCTAGCTGGGCAAACCACTTATACATTTTAATCAGTACTTACTTAATATTGTAAGATAAGGAGACCAGAGCTTTCCTTAATTATATAGCAGTGATGACGCAGAAGTAAATTCAAAGCATAATCTCTTAAAATCTTTGTCTAGCAACATATTTTCATTGTGCATCTCACTGATTTACTGAATAAGGACCAATGTGAGCTTAAAGGTCCAGCCGTCAAAGTAAGACTGCCCCTCTCAAATCCCACTGCAGAATTCATTTTACAAAATTCTATAATGGATTATAGAAAGTGTGAGTGGTCGCAATTTCAGGGTCAATCCTTGGGAGGCAGGATTACATTTGGCAGCAGCCCATCTTTTCAGCCTGTAAAGCCCTGCTGAACTTTTATTAGACGAGCGTGTGCTCTGTGCGCTGACCCCATAAGATGCCTGAGCAGCTGCTCCAAAAATATTGATCAGTGTTCTAAAGAGTCTATAAGGAAAATGGGTATCAGACCTCCTGCACACCTCCAATATCCAGGCCACACAGGATCACATACCGACGCTGCTTCTGCAATCCTGATTTTACTAGATTTGTACACATATGTAGAATGTAGAAATAAAGTACTTGATACATGATACATGATACAGAAAACGCATTGATACTATCACATTTGAAAACTGCTAGCAAAACAAGAAATCAAAAATGTATGCCTAACATTCTGTCAATGTATTATTATGAAGTATTGTTTAAGACAAGCCAGTTAGGGACTTTTTTCTGAATACCCAGCACTTCCTTTTTCCATCACTACACAAAATCAACTAAGAAACAAGTGTAATGCATACTTTTGTTAAAGAAGAATTATGTGTGTTCAATTATGCATAGGCATAATTATGCGCAAAGAGTTCAAAGATAACCTCTGAAGTTTTGTTAAACTGCTCCATAACAATTGTTTTGGAATTGCAATTCTATGTCCGATATTACAGAGAACACTCACAGATTACAGCAAATCAGAGTTCACCTTATAGTGAACTCTGCATACCCTCCCTCATCAAATAGTGTGAATGCCCACATCAAGAGGGTAGACAGTGTTCGGCCCTGTGGGAGAAGAATGACTGTGGGAAGTAATGGCTTTGGAAGAATGTACTTTTATCACAAATAACTTTGCTTTGTAAATAACTGTGGCTTATTTACGGCGTTTCATACCAGTAACACTGACCTCCACTTGTGGATTTTCAAGCTAACAATGCTGTTCATTTATTTTTCCAGTGGGTTTAATACTTCTCATGCCAGCTTTAGACTCTGAAGCTTGTAAGCTTGTAAGCTTGTCTTACTTTATATTTTGAATTCTTAAGTTAATCTGTCAGTTAGTTAATTAGCAGTCTGCTGGTAAACAAACACATGGTCCTGTGTGGACCTTGTTTTGCTTATAGTATTTTAAGATATCTTTTTTATATTTGTATCATCTATAGGTTGCATTCTGTGTTAGTGATCACAGCAACTAAATCATCACTAACTTTACACTAGATGATGAAACATTGCTGTAAGATACTGGATGCATTCAGTCACCAAAAAATCAGTGATGTCAGGTACTCCAACTCATTCCAAAGGTGTTAGATTGAACTCTAACAGTTCACTGCAGTTCACTGCTCCAGAAGTGCATTGGGCATGTGTGGCTCCTACAGAGCGTCCCTTTATACTGGTAGCGCTTTTCTGTGGGGGTTATTCAAACTGTGTGTGCATAAACATAATGCCACTGAACTCGGTGTAGTGTAGAAATACAGTGTAGAAGAGAAAAGAAACAGAGAGACAAAGGGTTAAGCCTATGAACCTATGGGTGAGAAGAAAACAACAAACAAAAAGAAAACAAAAAGAAGCTCTCCTGTGGCAGTGAGAGTGATTTAGCACAGTTTATGAGCACTCCATTAACTCGAGCACAGAGCAGCAGAGAATGAAAGCGACAGGGATGAATTGTGCTATGCAGATAAGCTGCATAAGTTTAATAATGACTGCTTATAAAGTTGTGCTGTCACTGGTGTGTGTGTGTGTGTGTGTGTGTGTGTGTGTGTGTGTGTTTGCTGGGCTGGTGTCCTTTCCCGTTTCTGTTCAGTGTCGTGGCTGTATTTATAGGAGTGACAGAGTCCCGAGCGATCCTGTTACTCTGGAGAAAACACAAACCCCATACAGCTTGGAGTAATGACTATATATGGCACTGCTTAAGACCACTGAAGCTTCAAAACGTGCTTCTTCACTTCTTTTGTAAACATGTGCTAATATCACCCAGCTAAGACCAGGCGCCATCAGCAGTGTTTATGTGCTTACTGGAATAACACACACAGACACAGACACACACACACTGACAGACACATACATACACACACAGAAAGATGATGTGGAAGCATCTCACACCTGTATGTTTGTGTGGTTTTCTGACAAGAGGGATGTTTGGGAAGACAGCAGCTGTGTGTATTCTGTGAAGACCTCATTCTCTTACATCCGCAGAGATGACTGATGCTGTCAACACTGCAGACTGCTCTATGATATTCTCTCTCTCTCTCTCTCTCTCTCTCTCTCTTTCTCTCTCTCTCTCCCTCTAAAACAGACACATGTACACAGATACTGTCACACACATACACATTTAATCAGCAAACACAAACTCACTGATCACTGATAAACATGCTCAGAATTGAAAGGACAGAATTTGGGAGATTTCAAAACAATAATATTTATATAATATAGCTAACTACATTTGAGGCATTCAGATGATTTTCTTTGTATTGTATTTATTTCTAATTTTTAATTTACAGTTTTTTGTACAATGAGCATTCCAGAGACACTAAAAGAGAGACATGTTGTAATGTCATGTCAGACAAACAAGTCTGAATGGAGTTTGCCCACCTAGATATCAATGATGATACAGAAATAAATTCAGGATATAAATCTGATCATATTCCATTGCTTAGTGCTCCAAGTTCAGTTCCACTGAGGATCATTAAATCTCTCAGAATGAGAATAAAACAAATGAGATATAAACAAATGACTGTTTAAATTTGATCTTTGTTTAAACAATGTTTACCATTTTAACATCTTACATTAATTCATCTCTCTTCAGTCTTTCAAAGAAAAGAAGCACATTGTGTAATAGACTGTTACTGTTTTCAACCTCACCTAGGTGTGATATGATTTTTGAGGCCTAAACGTGTTTAAATCTTTAAGTTTGACACTGCTTTTAAATTTGAAATAAACAACCAACTAACCAACATAATAAACATCCTAACTCTTTATGCCAACTGTAGACGAAAAATTATGAAACTAAACCTCTCATCCCCAAAAACGGCAACTTCAGAGGAGAAGGAAAGGCGTATTTAATGTTTCAGATCATTTTTAGTCTGTTTATCATGAAACCATTATCCAGCTTCAGTCCTGGCTTAACTTCGCTTACACGTGCTTACATTTGAAGCAATCTGTTTGTGCACCACAGCATCAGTGAATATCCACAGAGAACACACAGAAATCGCATTTTTGTGCTTAACTACAATGTAATGTTTAGTCATTGTGAAGTATTTTCACTCTGAGCATGTGGAAAGACGACACTACAATGAGTGAACAAATGACAAGTGCAGCCACTTCCCTGTTTCTGGACTGGCAGAACTAGAAACATAAATAATATGTAACTGCACCATATTAAATATAGTTTAACATTTTTTAAATCCAATTTTTCCAGAACTGCTCCACCTCAGCCCTTAGGATACATTTTAACACAAAACAAAAAAAATCTATAAAAAGAATTAACCAAAAATGTAACCCAAACAGCTTACAATCTTGAGGAGCAGTATACAGCATTTATATTACTTAGAATTTCTGAGTTGTTTGTTGTACCTGGAATCCCTGTCACTAAAGACTGAATATTTGACCACTGATGTTGGCTTTTATTTACTTTACCAGTTGTTGGATTTTTTTATCTCCCTAAACTTGCATCAATCACAGTAATTTGTATGTAAAAGTCATATTGGACGTACAGTCGCAATTCTGGTCTCTGCAGTACACCACAAAAGACATGAAGTGCAAATAAGCCCTAACAAACCTCCACTGTGTTTGATGGGAGCATGCTGACCAATCCCAGCTGTTTCTGATAAAGTTCTGTGAGAGACCAAGTTCATTCGGTTCAGTAAAAAATGCATGCTAATTGATAGTCACAGTGTTAAAATCTGATTGGCTTGGACACAAACAAAGCCATTAAATTCACTATAATTTATTGTCTTACTGCTTTAATAAAGCATTAAAAGTGTTCTTTCATTTCAGTGACCCAACTTTACTATCCTGACATAACAAATGCTGAAATGGCACAGTGCATACACACAGCTGGCTGCAATTCACCCCACAAAAAAGTATTTTAAATACAACACAACTGTTTGGCTTTCCACTGTATATCAACTCCATCAAAATAGCTCTCCCATAAAAACCACTGTGGCTGAGTGAGAGAGAGAGAGAGAGAGCAAGAGAGTAAATAAAGACGATAAGAGAGAGGAGAGCTTCACTTCACTTTGTTATAAAGTGATATCAAATTCCAGTTAATTTAATTAGTCAATATTTAAAATAATTGACTAATACAATTGCCTTTAACAATTAAACACCAAACAGGTTGTAACATTCTCTATAAACTGAACACTTCATAATTGTATGGTTTAATCTGTTAAAAATGTATTTAGCTCAAAAAAAGGTCTGGACGCACTGATACATAAAACCAATATTAATCCAATGTCTCTACTTTATTAATCTTATTTGTATTTGACACTGAATAAGATTAAAATATAACTCTTGATAAAATTACGATGTGTCAATAATTAGTGACTTTTTCGGACTTCAGCTGTTCAAGCATTAAACATCTCTGGCTAAAAGGCAAAGCAGCCCGGGTATAAACTCACCACTTTACACAGCAATACCGGCCATATTGTCAACCTGAAATGTACATGAAAATAAATCCCTGTCCCTACGTTTTAGCACGGGGATTACTTTTCCTATGAAAAGACATGAAGAAAAGTACAAAAAAGCTGGAAATTGGTGCATTAAACCAACGGACACTTTCGTGACATTGCATTTAAATATGTAGACTTTAATATAGATTTGGCAACAATAACAGCTTTAAATCTTCCTGGAAGGGAGATTTTGGAGTGTTTCTGTGAAAATTTGTTCCCATTCATTCTTTAGAGCATTTGTGATGTCAAGCACTGATGTTGGACAATAAGGCCGACAATAATTCGCCGTTCCTGTTCATTTCAAATGATGGGGTTGAGGTCAGGGTCTCTGACCAACCATGTGTTTATGGAGCCTGCTTTTTGCACTGAGGCACAGTCATGCTGGAATAGAAAAGG
The DNA here is from genome assembly GCA_037974565.1 of Clupeocharax schoutedeni. NCBI lineage: Eukaryota > Metazoa > Chordata > Actinopteri > Characiformes > Alestidae > Clupeocharax > Clupeocharax schoutedeni. The sequence goes on from JBBPDH010002438.1 coordinate 7,418, forward strand.
TTCTTCACCAATGGGAACCAATGCAAACAGCACATAACTTAAACCAAAACACAAGCAATATCAAAACGAAAGTCAAGGCAGGCCAGAGCAGCCTCTAGCGGCCGCTGATCAGGGGTAGCATTCCTATAAACAAAATGTGGACATTTCAGAAGTACCTGAAATTCATTAAGGTGGTTTAAACAAAAGGCAAAAAGTATCTTTCTGCCAGCAAAAACACAGCTTAACATCAGCGATTGACATAAGTGGTACGCATGCAAGGGTTGGCGTATGTGGTACGACAAATGTGCACCAGTTTTCAGTCTTCACTGTGCAAATGCGTACCTAAACTGAGTAAGTTCATACTGGATCTCTAAGTACCACCACTCAGGAAAGGAAAACCTTTAAAAGAAAAATAATAATGACGTTTAAAAATATGGTTTCTGCCGGTCTGTGGAGCCTTGCTTCTACACCAATCAAAATTCCCGCCCCCTGGACTTTACGGCCTGCCTCATATGAGGCTCGTTCACCAGTCCAGAGTACAGCTATAATTCTCGGATCCTTTTTAGGATTCAGCTCCCTCTGAGTCACTCACTAAACTGATCCTGGTTTGTGAGTCATTTGAGTCACTTGAGTCACAATAAAACATACACACATAGGTATGACAGCAATTCGAACAAAAAGGCAAAACGTGCAAATTAGGACGTATCCTAAGAATAAATATGCCAAATAAGGAAACCTGCGTGTTTGAGTGATAAGCATGTTTTCGGCTGTGAAAGAAGCTAACTGGTGGATTCACTCATGACTCGGTCAATGTGCTTTAAGAGCGCTAAGTTTCGGTTGCAGAGCTATTTTTGGCTCTGACTGACACAAGAAGTCCACTAGGATTCAACGGGTTCCAGCGCCCATGGTAATGTAGGTACTCATTAGAGTACTACAGCAACAAAATTATGTCAACCCCTGATGATAATAAATGCAAACACACCAGAAAGTAGTCAATAGGAGACATTTGTTTTGTTAAATGAAAAATGTTGTTGACATTTGGTTAGAACAACAATGCCTCCAGTCATTGCATGATAATGTGAAATCAGTTATGCTGGGTTACTACAATAATAAGTCTGGACACACTGATACATAAAACCACTATTAATCCAATGTCTCTACTATATTAATTATTTTTAGTACCTACTGCGCAGCAAAAGAGCTTTTAAAGATAAAGACCATATATGCAGTTCATCTTATTCTACCTTATTTGATAGCAGTTGCTGTATATATACTACATTGGGATAATGTTCGATACTGTAAAAACATGCAGAGATACTTTACATTTTCATATAGTTATATAGTTTAATGATACATCTGAGATTATCACCATAAGGAAAAAAGTAGTGAGCTCTCTTTTTCTAACTCTCTCTCTCTATGAAGGTATAGTAACCTGTCAGCCTGCAACACAGGCTTGGAAATACAAACACTTACAGTTAAATGCAGAAATGCATAAACTCTGCATAAACTATACAGATGACTAACATATTTTTAAACTGTGTGTGCATCAGCCTGTCTGTGTGTCCCTCTGTCTGTCAGTCTGTGATGTAGAAGCTGTAGAGAAATGGGCAGGTGGTGACAGATGCTGGAGATGCCTGTGGCTGATTTCTGTCACTTCATCTTTGTTAATGCATACACCTCTCTCCCCATTCACACACAAACAAAAGACTGAACATGGAGACAGATGTGAGCTTGATATTGTACGCATACAGCGTAGCAATATAAGCAGTGGATTATTGTATAGTTCTTTCCACTGACTGTATAGCTATTTGCACTCACTCTAAATGCTCCATAAATATGTCGCATGCTACAAACACCCGCGTCTTTGTCTAACAACCCACTTATTTCTGACAAATAGCTGATGTATTGGTGAATAAACCGACATCGCTTTACAAGACAAAGTGCTGTGACCTTGTAAATTGCTTAAATGCTGAACATAAGTCTTCTTGAGACACCCTGTCTTCCCAAATTACACACACACACACAAACACATACACACACACTTAAACCCGCCACACTAAGTCAAAGAGACAAGTAAATACAGCCTGTGAACTACATAATGCAGTGTTGAATCTGTGTGAAAGGACTGTGATAACAGGCACTGGGCCTCATGCAACAACCAGGTATAACAAATATATTTGTCGAACTGAACATCTCATGCATTTATGCACAGTTTTAGTACATACCTATTTCCTGACACTAAATCTGTGAGTTTCAAAGCATAAGTATCATATAAGCATGTGAGCTGTGTTTTATATTCTCTGACACCAGATAAGTCAGAAAAGTAAAAAAAGAACCAGTGATCCCACATTTAAAAACACTATCAACAACTATGGTTCATTCATTATGTCAGGGTCGAGAGGGCTAGCCCGCGACCATGAGCTTCCTCGGGGGAAACAGGAACAGGCAGGGAAGTAGGGATTCATGCTGTGGTTACTCTTATTAAACAAGAAACGAGAACACATACCTGGCTCGGTGGCCGTTATAAACATGAACAGGAACGTGGCACAAACAGGGCAGAATCCACCAACAAGGTGAAATGAGGTGACAAAATGAGGTGATGGACGGATAGTGTGTCTCACACAAAACAGAACTTAAATACTCCCTACAATCAGGGACTGGCAGGTGAAAACACAAAAACACGTGACACAAGCACTACACATGAAACTAGTCAAAATAAAGGTCCCAGAACACAGAACAGAAATCAGAGCAAAAAACAGAACTAAAAGACAGAAAAGCGGTGGCCCTCACCGGCCACTGACCGAACCGTGACACATTACAGAGAATACAGAGGATTCATTCAGAAAAATGCAGCTGTTCTGCAAGTAGTGAAGATAAACATGATAGTGATCTTCTATAATAATAAAAATTGTCATATTATTCAGCCCTTGTAGAAAGTCCTAGTTATACCTCTCTGCCATTAATGTGTGTGTGTGTTTTGTTTTTTTGGCCAGAAGCCAAAGATTCATTTTCAATTCATTAAAGTATTGAACTCTTTGGCCGCCTGGTCCCCTATTAGCATCACTGTGAACAATTCTGACTCAGCAAATTTCTCTAGAACTGAGTATTTCACATCAAACGACTCTGAAGAACTTTGTTTACATCTATATGAATTAATTATGTTGCAGTTTTGGAATTCCCTATGCAGGGGAACCCAGCTGTGGCTCCCTGCTCTAACACACTTACTAAACCAAACAGCTTTAGCTTGCACTAAACTGACACACCACTACACTACTAATAGAACATACAGGAGGCAACACGTGTTCACAATGTACATGTTATGAAGCTCAAATAACATGCGATATTTATTGTTTTCTTACTACCACAGATGCCAGTTAAAAGTGTTTGTTCTTTTGAGGCAGCCTAAAATCACTAATAAATGGGTTACTATAGCGACACAACAGATGAACTTTAACTGAATCAGAGTTTAGTGGAACCAGTCACCTAAACAGCAATCTTGTGCCAGTGGGAATGGTGCCAAAGGTGATGCAGGCATGTCACACATCAGGACAAAACGCCTTAGAACAGAGGAAGACAGGCAGGTCAACAAGAGTGTGAGCACTAACAAGAGCTATGCAGAATTTGCTTTAGAAATACTGAAGCTTGGAAATGACCTGCACACAGAGTCAATGCAGCATTCTGTAATGAGTAGAACCTGCACATCAAAGAGATGTCCGAAGCTATAGTACTTTCCAGTGAGATTTCAGTGTGTGTTTTTCTGTCACTTAGTTTACACAGTGAACACCAAAGGACATCCTTAGTCAACAGTACCTGCTCCAAACTGATCAACATCACGGTGAGTTCCTTTAAAAGGCTGTTCAAAACATTTACAGAAGCATTCCAGGCTGAAACCACCCTAAAGGTATTGCTTCTAACTGCTGAAAAATGCCCTTTTTCTATCCCCTTAAAGCTATTACACCAACACCCCCGCACCACACACACACTCTATCCAGAGGGACACAATAAATCATACCCAATGCCAGCACCCTATAATGTTTAGAAAACAGTAATTAAGGAATTCAATTCCAAACTACTGCACACAAAGATAATGCCAACTTCGCTTTTTGACATTTACACTTACACAGAAACACTAAAGGTATCAAATTTGCATCGATACATTGTAATACATCGCTCTGAAGTGAAAGTGAAGTGAAAGTGACCATTTGTCATACGTGAACACACCACTGCACACAGTGTGAACAGCAC
>JBBPDH010002477.1:0-11637 GCA_037974565.1 Clupeocharax schoutedeni
TCCTGACAGCAATAACATCAATATATTTCACTTTTCCACGCATAACTGGCTAAGGCTGTTGATTTGAATTAGCAGGGCTGTGCTTGCGATTGTGTTCACCTTTAGAGACAAAAACCACCCCCTAATTCTTCACATGTGAGAAATCAGTCTGAGGAGCACAGAGGAGACCATTGGCTGGACAGCATTCAGGAATGCTCTGAAAGAGCTGGTTCACACGAGCGTAATAACAGACAGTAACATCTTAAAGCTGTATTTTCATACAGGTGCATGTTTTAAAGGACAGTGTCGTATCTGGAGAGGTTAGAACGGAGTGAAGTGAAGGGCCTGCAGGCTGAATCAGTGAAGTGCACTGCTGCTCATATATAAACCAACAAGGCATCCTATTAAAAAGTGAAGAGGTGATAATGACAGAGTCATCACAGGCTTTTTATAGAGCAGCATTCGAACTAAAAAAAGAAATCTGTCAGAGTGACTACCTACATTACTGGCTTTCAGACAACAGACAATGCAACAAATAATAAGGACTGTGCTCTATATATAATATAAATACAACAGTATATTCTGTCTGAAGTATTTATACAATAACTTGGCTTCTCTAGTCCTACAGAGACTCCTCACTCTCCCTGTCTTGGCAGGAGGTGAATGTGCAGTCATGTTCTTGCTCAGTGCTGGGTGCACTGAGTTGCACAGCTCAGTGCTGGGGGGATTTTTCCGCTTTTTATTTTCAAAGCGGCGCACTGCGATATAAATCTGCTCTCACCTGTGGATGCACATAAAAATGCTTCTGCAAATAAAAAGGACCTTTCCTTGGTCCTCCCCCTCTCTGATCACTCAGTGTCAGTGGTTGGTGTTGGTGGTAAGTGTTCTCCTCCAAGCGTGTTGAGCCATGCTGTGCTTTTTAATGCAGTTTGACCCACTCGATCGGCAGTCACAGATTCAGTCACAGATTCAGTCTAACGTGGATTTTTTCTCATATAAAATATAACTGTATAAATATAGAAAGTGCATTTTAAAATGGTAAAATACCGCTGTACTAAGAGGCGGGAGGTTTGAATATAGCCACCCTGAGAACGATATGTAGTGTGCAGACGTGAGCCTTCTGCAACATGACTACTCTGTGTCTTGCCTTCGTATTTTAGTGTTTTAGTGTTTTCCCCCCAACTTTTTTCAACAGTTATCTCAATTTATTTAGTATTAGTAATGCTTCTTTTGTGTACAAGTAATGTGTAATGACTGTATATGTAAATATGTATTTACACACACACACACACACACACACACACCTGTTGGAGGGGGTGTATTAGATGTTGGAAAATATCTCTTCTGGTCTGGTCCCATTGAAGGGTCTCCTTTAGAACAAACTGTTCATGCTGTTCTGATAGAAAGAGGTCAGACCACACAGTGCAGCATATGGGACTGCAGACTGGTCAGAGTACCCATGCTGACTCCTGTCCACCTACAAGAGGGCCTGTAATGGACATCAGAACTGGAAAGTGGATGAAGGTATATATCTTTGTCTATCTATTCATATATATCTATATACACACACACACACACACCTGTTGGCTTCTTTCAGAACTGGCTTCTTTCTGCAGCTGAATATTAGAATAAATGCAAACAAGCAGTAAAAAGTACCAAGATTTCTTTTTTCTAAAGTAGTGGATATTCTGTGAGCTGTTAGAAGAACACAGGTTTGGATCCAGGTTTCTGCTCAGGGTCTCCAGTCATTGGTGAATGAATAAAATTCCATAATCAGCACCTGATTTAATCTACTGCAGTAAAAAGAGCCAAATCAGGGATTTGATGGAGCTGCAGGTAAAACTGGGCTTCCATGAGGAAAGAGGTCTGGAAACGGTGAAGCCAACACTTCGCCACATAAAACCACCATTTACTGTGTTTATGTTAGTATTTGTTGTAATATAAGAGTTTAAACACTAACTTAACACCACTTGGACATAAATATATAAACGTGTGTGTATATATATATTGAGAGAGAGAGAGAGAGAGAGAGAGAGAGAGAGAGATTTTGTCACGGTGCACATGTTTAAGCTGTGCCCCGGAGCTACCTGGAATACACTCAAAACCAGACCAGGGATCCATGATCAGAGTTAAGTTTATTCAGAAAGCAAAGAGGCACGTGGGCCGAAACAAAACCAAAATGCTACAATATTACCAGAACAGAGACTCTACAGGCGGTCTAAAGCGATGGACAGACAACATGAACAGAAACGACACAGGCTTAAATACTCAGACATCAGGGCAACAGGCATACACAACAGCTGAACAGGGGAAGACAGGACCAATGAGGAACATGAGGTAATTGACAGACACACAACCACAGACAGGTGACAGGGGCCAGACATAGACAAGGGGGACCCCTAGTGGGTCTACAGGTGAACATCAGGGAAGAGCAGGCAGACACGTGACCAGGCAGACACACAAGGAGAAACCAGGGCTAGACGTCGACGGGGCAGGGATGAGTGGCCAGGAGAACAGGCAAGGGCTGAGCTGGGACCTGGAGGACAGAAAAGGACAGAGAGCGAGGGAGAGAACCTCAGACCTACAGAGGGGCAGTCACACAGAGGACAGGAAGGGACCAGGACCAGGGAGGACACACAGGAACAGGAGCATACAGGGTCAGGGCATACAGGAACCGGGAGAGGGCAGGATCAAAACAGGGCAGGGAGCATGGCAGGGAACAGGGCCATCCAGAACCAAGGGGGAAACAGGGACAGGAGCAGGGGCACAGGGCAGACAGGAGGCAGGGGAACATGGCAAGAATATACATAGGGAGGGAATACCAGAAACGCAGAACAGCAGGGAGACATGGCGGGAGAACATGAACACAGTTAAACCAAGACATGGGAACTGAACAGGAACATAGAGGGTGGACAGGGAACACATAGCAGACCGAAAAGAAGAAAACAGAACAGAACAGAAAAACCAAAAAAACAGAAAACAGGAAAAAAGCAAGGCTGCCACGGCTCACGGAGTCCCAGCCATGACAGATTTCACTTGTGATAAAATGATCTGTGATAAAATACAAAGAACTATTCAAAGGTATAGTTTCAGATGTATAGAACACAATTCTGCAGTTCTATTGTGGTGCAAAAGAAAGGAACACAGTAAAGCAATACAAATATTTTCACTTTCTTTAGGTCCTGTTGGTTTACCCTGTGACTGGAGGCAATATACTTTATATGATAATATCACACCGCGCTGTTGTGGTTTTCATCTGCATGATCAGGCTGTGGGTTTATATTAGAACCAGATGTTTTCTAAAAATTCAGACCCTGTGAATATTCAGAAATATGTTCCTTTGAGTGCCAGAGTTGCTGCTGGTGAGGCCGTGGTGTTTCTGCACTGAGCTGGAGTGAAGGACGTCCCTAGCCTGGGCAGATGCCAGCTGACTCATCACTTATGCCTGGTGTTCTCCGCTGCAAACTTGAAGCCCTGTGTGAAAAATTAATAGAACAGCATAATTTTAGCCCCATGCACCCAGGAGTCCAGGACTGACACTCAGCCTCCTTTTCTGTGTTTACGCTGCTTATTTTGGATGAAAAATGTACAGACAGAAGGTTTTCATGACCATTCAGACTGAAAAAAAAAAAGATGAAAAATATACATATTTCAGTCAGTGATGACCAGATATAATCTGATATTGTTTCTACACACAATCATATATGCAGTCCATAAATTGGATGAATGTTACTTTACGAAGCTTAACATAAACCTGAATAGCATATTTCATTTCAAATGTTTTCTGAAGGTTTAAATATTGTGGCGAATGGTGGAATCAGGCGACACCCAGGCAGAAGAATCCATTTTCAGATTTTATTTCTCTCGCACACAGAAAAGCAGCACACAGCACTCTCACACAGCTTCTCTCTTCACTCATCCCCAACTCTTCCAACCACAGTGCTAAGCACCGCCCCTCCCTCTTATGCTCCCCAAAAAACCCGCCAGTAACCATGGTGATGGGCAGGTGCACACATCACGTACCCCACGTCCCTGGCCCAAACATGAACCCCCAAATTAACCCTTTAAGGCCAGCTCGCCGCAATATTATATTAGTAAACTGCTATTGCTACCGCTGCTATTATTTCCACGTTTATTCTTTCTTGCTGTCTACATGTAACTTTTTTGCCCTCCAGTGTGAGAGAACAGTATCTGTCATAATATATTCATTCAAACATCGACTGCACTAAATGTTTCATCCTGTTGTTTTCCTGGTCTTGTTCTCTTTGTACTCTGGGTAGTCCTGTCCTGCATTTCTGCAGTCTTGTGCTGTTTCTGTTTTTGTGTTGCACCTAATTGTGGAGTTGTTGCCCTGGAAGAACATTGTAGTCTTGGAGGAACACTGTAGTCCTGGGGGAATGTTGTGGTTCTGGGGAAACACTGTAGTTCTGGAGGAACATTGTGGTCCTGGAGTATCACTGTGGTCCTGGGGAAACACTGTAGTTCTTAAGGAAAACTGTGGTACTGGGGGAATATTGTAGTTCTGGAAGAACACTGTTGTTCTTAAGTATCATTGTGGTTCTGGAGGAACGTTGTGATTCTGGAGGAAGATACTAGAGTGTCATTGTGGTCCTAGGGGAACATTGTAGTTCTGGAGGAACATTGTGGTTCTGGAGTATCACTGTGGTCCTGGAGGAACACTGTTGGCCTGGAGGAGCATAGTAGTCCTAGAGAAAAATTATCATTCTTGGGGAATGTTGAGGTCCTAGAGGAACGTGGTTTAACTCTGTGTTCTGAGTAAATGTCTGAAATGAGGATACACTTGACTACTTGACTTGACTAAATCTGAACAGAACATGAGGGTTGAAGGTGGAGCAGCCATGCCCTGGTGCAGATGCCCGGTGGTCACGTGGTCCCTCCCCCTGTATTCTCGGTTTAAAGGAGGGCAGAGGCAGGCGCAGCTTTTCTCCTGCACCTGGATGCAGACACTTCTTCTCCTCTTTCTCCGTATCTGTGCAACTTTCCTCCTCTTCTCTCGACCTGACACGACCAGTCCACGCGCGCAGACATGGCTGGGGCCATCATCGAGAACATGAGCACCAAAAAGTTGGTGATCGTGGGAGTTATCCTGCTTTTATTCCAAGCGTTCTCCTTCATGGTCGGAGGTCTGATCGGTGAGTAGTTGGTTGGGTTGGAAAAAATAAATCGTTGGGCTATTTTTAGGATATTTTGTCCTTTTTGCACGCAAACACCCACCGTCTTACGGATTACTCTCCTAATACAGAGCAATCTGGCTTAATTTAAGGGAAGAGGGCTTTAACACGGACCAGCTTCAAGATCTTTCTGGGAGAAGAAGAAAAGTTGCGCGACGCTTGAGTTGTTGGAATTTTGGAGGTCCACCTTAATTATTTAGCAGTGGCGAATCGGGGTTCCTGCGGGAGCGCCTGTATAACACTAATGCAGCGCTTAAGGTGGAACGCAGCAGTTCAAAGAAGCTTCGTAAAAGTTGCTACTTCGTTGCCAAGGTGTTGAAATGTTTTTCTACTCGACGTTTGCTTCTATCTGTGTCCGTTTCTACGACCATATTAGCCGATTTTTTTAGCCTTGGTTTAAAAGTTTTCTTTTATTGCCTGCTCTGATTTATTTCTCTCCTTCCTGAACGTGAAGCTCCAGCCCACACACTGCAAACATGGAACTTTCGACGCTTGGACTGCTTTTCCAGCCCTGCCGTTGCTGTGGGTTGGTTTAAGACATTTTTCCCCTCAGAGGAAACCTCTTATTAACTTTAACCTCCAGAATCCACCAGCCAGCTCCAGCTTCTGCAGCAGGAGCTCCTAAATGGTTAACCAAGCTTCAGCCCATCTCAGGAACTTCTGTCTGATCTCACCTCTGGTAGACAAAAGCTTCCCCCCCTCCTTTTTTCTTTCCTCTCCTTTCTTTCGCTTCTGCCCCTCAGGGCACTTTTCAGATCTCCTTTCCTCTCAAATCTCCAGCCTGTCTTCTTACACCCCTCGCTTAATTGTTTTGTTCTGGAGCTGTCAGGAACCCCTCCTGCCCTGTGGATATGCTGAAGCTTCTCCATGTCTTTGGTTCCCTTCCAGAACTGGAGGTTCTGGGAGCCCAAGAACATGCACTTTTAATTTTTTAACACCCCCCCCCCCTCCCTCTCATTATTTCTAGGCTTTTGAGTATTGCAAAAATTGACCAATGCTGCCCTGCACTGGGTGAAGTGGACGCCTGTGTTATCTACTGTCTCTTTTCTAAAGGAAGGAAGTGGCTCTGGGTTCCTGCAGAAATGGGATGGCCGCTGATAAATTAGCCTGGTTGCCTGAGATTGATTTAATGAAGCCGGATTCCTTTGTGTTTGGTCGCTGGCCGGTGGCAGCCAGCGTAATTGAGTAGAAAGGCACGCCGCTCCCCCTGTTATGGGACAACTTAAACACGGCATGAGGTCACTGGGCCGAAAGCCTTCCATTATTTCGGACACTTCGGGGTGGAGATCTGGAGAGTGTTTGCTCCCAGGACTTTGGTTCAGTGAATACCCGAGCTCTGGGATTCACTGTGGATCATTTAGGTGTTCTTCGATGTTTTAGCTATTTATTGGCAACCCTTGTGAACCCCAAACACTTAATTGTGCATATTTTATTATTAAAATATTTAACATTTCCAAATCAAAACAATTGAGCCACTACCTTTAATACGAAACCAAAGCCTTTAATTTTACCCTGAGAAATTACCTTAATTGTGTCTCCTGAAAATTAAGGGAAAACGTGCACAGATTGAGGCTGATTAAGGGGTAAAACTACGGAATTGTCCCCTTACTTTTTCAAATTTGCCCCTTAATCTTAAACGTTAGGCGTTAATTCAGAAGGTTTTATTATTTAAGGGGTTTGGTTCACAAATGAATGGCCACTTAATTCAAATTAAGCAGTCTGGTGTATTTTCATAGAGCTTGCACTTTTACAGCAAAATGAATTCCACCTTCAAGTTAGGACTCCCCAAATCAAACTTCCAGTGCTAGGAGGATAAAGGGTTTAATGTTCTTTATTTGTCACTGTTAAACAACTACATATAGAACTAAATATAGAAATATACACAAGTGTAAGCAAGATCAGAAGTGTGTAAATCTACAGAATAGACTGTGTAGGGTAGCTGGAGTCTCATTAAAGCTGTAATTGTGAATTGTGTGTTAAGTGTCCAACTCAAACAGACATTGAATTTCTTCTCCAAACCCACCAGAGAAGCTACTGGAATGTCTCTGGATTGTTCCTGTTGATAAAGTAGTGGCTGATCAGTTTTAAGGGACTCTTTTTGCTCCACTATCGCTTCGAAACCAAACCCCTTCATTTTACTCCTTAAAATTACTTACATTTTGACCTTAATTTCCAGGAAATTAAAGGAAATTAAGGGGAAACGTGCACTGATTAAGGAGTAAATCAGGAGTAAATTTTTCTCTTACTTTTTAGAAGTTGCCCCATAAATAATAACAGGATAAATTCTGTATCTTTAAGATGAAGGGGTTTCACACTCATGCCTTTAATCTTCTTTTAAGGTAAAATTAAGGAATCGCTTCACAAATTAATGGCCACTTAATTCAGATTAAGGGGGTTGCTCCAGATTAAGGTTGCACATTTTAAGTACACAGTGTTTCGTAGTGTATACTGTGCATGTACCCCTCCACCATGAGTAGAGTAAGCATAATGTACATTTTAGGTCAATAGCATTGTTTTTGATGGGGTGGTCATACGCATTTCATGTAATCTCCCTTTCTGTGTGGGAGATTTCAACTTCTGATTGACATCTGGTTCCATTCACCACCCCACTGTTGCCCAGAACTTGCTGGAATTTCCCTTCAGCCCCTCAGATTGACGTGAGAAAGGCGTCTTGCATCTGCTTTACCCTGTTTTGTTAAAGGGGATGTTCTGAGCTGCTGAATGTTCTGGAAAGTTCACTGTAGGTCGCTTTGACTATCATGCAAGAGCCTCTGGCACACGAACTGGTCCCCATTATCTCCCGCTTCCTGCTGGTTTATAGACTTCAGGTGTCATGAGTGAGACAGGAAGAGTTCTATTAGCTGGCACTTCACACTCCAATGGCCAGGTTCCCGAACACCAGAAGAAAAAAGTCCCGCTTTAAGATGCTAATGACTCTCTATCTGCTCACGGGTCGTTCTGGGTCCTTTAGTAAAATGGAACTGTATATAATACCGGGTGCATTTCATCAAATGCTCTTCCACTAGTCTAAGCAATTAAGGGGTTTTGTCATTTTATATACAATATATTTCACAATATGGTTACACTACAATAGTTTGCATATGGTTAATTAGCCCAAAGTGCTACTTTAAGATGTATATTCTTTATAATGGAGTACTCTAGGCTGTAAGAATGTCTTTTAATCCTGACATGGCTTGTTTTGAGTGTTTTGAATTAAAATTAAAGGGCCCATACCATTCCTTTTCTGGAATTAAAAAATGTGTATGTTCTATGGGAATATTCTTGAAGTATCAAAGTTTGTGTTACTCCCCGATCCATACAGCCCATACAAAATCAGGCTGTTTTAAACTGTAGTTGATGTCACAAAACCAACATATTTACATATTTCTCCTCATTCAGCCAATAGCAGTGTAGCTCCGCACATTCATCTCTGCGCTGCCATTTGAACGAGCTATAATACAGGGCAGCCAATCAGAAAAGATATCATTTACATATATAGGCACAATAAAAGAAATAGCCTGTTCTTATTCCAAGGGTTTAGTAGGATTAGAAAAAAGTCAGGGAAAAATGAATCTGGACACAAATCTGAAAAATTAAAAAATGTATAATTCTAAACTGGCCAATCAGGGTATTTAATGGCCGATGATAGAAAATAATTTGGCTTCTGGATGAAGACCTCGTTTCATTAGAACACCCAGTAACTCACCTGGAGCTGTGATTGGTCAGCCTGTCAGAAACACTCTGATTGGTTAGAAGGTCATATCAGTATTGCAGAGACCGAAACTGCCCTAATGATAAGTCTGCAATATATTGCTCAGCTGATATACTGCCAAGGGGGGTATTCCAGAAGGCAGGTTATGCTACAAAGCCGGGTAAGTTCTGCACTAACACCCTTGAACTTACCCGGTTATGTAGCATAGCCTGCTTTCTGGAATACCCCCTGGGTCTTTATCTCCATAGTACTTTCATTAGATCAGTTTCCTGGGGATTTTAAGTATTTTTCAGTTTTGGAGTTTGCTAAAATGATACCAAAAATTTTTTTTCTTGTCCTTTCTGTGTGCAGCTCCCAGTCCCACCACTGCCATCCACTACATGGCCACCAAGTGTGTAGACAACGCGAAAAGCCACTATCAGGGCAAAAAGTGGTTCATGCCCTGGGGCCCGAACCAGTGTGTTAAAATCAAAGACTTCGACGAGGCGAGGGACAAGAAGATAGAGGCCAATAACATTGTTTTCGCTGTGCACATTCCCATGCCTAAAAAAGAGATGAGCTCTTGGTTCCAGTTCATTCTGGTCGTCCTCCAGTTTGACATCGCCTTCAAAATGTACAACCAGATTGGTGAGTTGCTGGCTTCGTTTTCTTAATGTTGGCACTGTGTTGAGTTTAATGAACAGGAATGTTGCAGAAACGCCAGGAGATTCTCAGTGTTTTAGCACTGAATACGCAGGAACAGGGACTAGTTTAGTTCTGGGTTCCTTCCCTAATCCTTCCGTTAGTCCAGAGGGGTCACAAAACCATTTTCTTTTACAAAACTTTTATACACAACCGTATTCCAACATTGTTATATTTAAGTACTATCTAGGACTGTCAGCATTACTGGTTGTTAATTAATTTATTATATAAAGTAATTCATTAAAATGGTCATCGCATTGATGCAATGATTGCTTTACAATTTAATGCCGAGTTGATCCGGCTTTGTGACTTATTTGGAGCTTGTGTAATACAGAGGGAATCTGTGGGTCATTAGAAAGCCATGCTTGGCAGTCTTAATGTTCTCCAGAAGGGGGCGGCTGTAGCACTCGAATGGCCTTTGTGAGCATCACAAGCAAAATCTGAGGGTGGTGGTGGCCTAGTGGGTAGCATGCTTGCCTTAACCCCAAGCTGATCCAGGGAGACTGCCCACTGTAGTTGGGGAATGGATAAAGCATCTGCTAAAGGGCATAAATATAAATCTCACTATTGAACATGTGCAGGAAAACTGATGATTTTTTGCTGTGTACACTCTTTCAAGCTAGATTTATTCTTTATGTCTAGTTATATATCCTTATATACAAACCTGGTTTGGGGCAGCTGGTGGCCTATTAGTTAGGTTGTTGCTCCTTTAATCAGAAGGCTGTGAGTTCAAATCCCAGGACTGATGGTGGCACCACTGAGGTTCCTCTGAGAAAGGTACCATCCCCACACTCTGCTCCTGGCCGGCAGTTGCTTCACTTGTTGAATGGGTTTAATGCAGAGGAAGAATTTTGTGCTGTTCTCAATGTGTGCTGTGGTGAGTTCACGTATGACAACGCTTTACGGATGCCAGTCTGGTGCCATAAAGACTATGGTACCTGATTAGCTGCTGCTTTTGCTGTATTGGTGAAGCGTACACAGTGTGTGTGTTTCTATATCTGTGGTCTGTTATGGTCATCATTTATAATAACTGTATGGAACAGAGCTTCCTATCTAATCCTCAGTCTATAAGGGTTAGAAGAGGGAGGTTTAGAGCGCCTGGAAGAATGTCCCCTTATTGCTTTAGCCCAAAGCAGATTGAATTTCTCACATGCTGAGAGAGGACTAACAATGATGGATATACCGTTTTCTCAGAGCTGTGCCAGGGGCCTGGGGGAACCCAGCACAGGCTTGGACACAGTTCTAGGAAGGGGGGGGGGTGGCGAGGGCTCAGAACTCATCCACCCCAGATTAGACCGGAATGGCGAGGCCTATGCTTCTAAACTGATGTTTCTTTGGCTTGTTAATCATTAATGAATGGTAAAAGTGATCAGACTGGACGTTTTGCAATGGTGCAGCGCCCAGAGATCTCCAGCCACTTCATTGTGGACTAAATCGTATTCCAGCTCATTGAGCTTCTGGAATTTGGGGTTAGGGGCTATCGGCAGGAAAGACATTCTTGCGCTTGACCTGGTCCTGCTGATCTGTAATATAGCGCAGACCAAGGACTTGGTATGTATGTACATATATGTATGTTATTATATATGAGGATATTATTCTTGCACCGAACACTAGCATGTTAACTCTCAAACACACAAAAAAACCTGCTCCAAAACATCTCGCTTTTTTCATCATTAAAAAAGCATTTTTTTCTGACTGATCGCAGACTGATATCGGAGCGGTTTTCAGGCAAGAGGGCTAATTCGAAATGTTACAAACATCAATGGCGTTTTAATAATGCACAAATCAAAACACAAAAAGGGATTTTGGGACCAATTGCGGACCAATGCCTTTTCTTCGTTTTATACTCGCGGCCCATCTGTTTTCTGCGGCCCAGTGGTTGAGAAACCTGGCGTCTATAGTAGGGCTGCACGATTATGGCCAAAATGATAATCACGATTATGTTGCTCAATATTGAAATCACGATTATTAATCACGATTATTTATAACACATTTTTGTCACTTTCTATTTTAAACAAACTGTAAGTGAACAAGTCTTTCTGTTCAAAATTAAACCTCAAATAAAAATGAAAA
>JBBPDH010002504.1:0-11637 GCA_037974565.1 Clupeocharax schoutedeni
AACCGAGCTGGTACCAGTCAGTGGAGAACCACTTTTAGATAAATGGAAATGAAATGCGCCCACACTAGAGACAAGTTTACTGTAATCCAGTCTGGTTTGCAGTCTGCGGTTGTTGATGACGCCATCACTGTTTTCAGTCAAGTTAAAAAAATATTTCGGCGGATCCCGAAAAAAAAAATTTTCGGCCGAAAAATTTCGGTGACCGAATATTCGGTGCATCCCTACTATTTATGTTTGTGGAAAAATATATATTTTCAATCATTTTGATTAATTCATATCATTCATATTCCCAAGAATAAAGCAAAAAAAAAATAAATGTGGAAAATATTTGCAGGTTCTGTGTTGTTTCGGAGATTTCCAACTCAAGTGATGGATCCTTGAGTCCTGATCCGTGTAAAACTGGGGGATTACTGCAAATGTTATATTTTGCACTTTCAGAACAATAATGGTGCGCTAAAGTTTGCTTTATTTGACTTTGAAATAGTAAACCAGGTCAAAATATTAAATTTTTAATATTTAACTATTTAATTAATCAGCACATTTAAAAAAAAACTATTTAACATGATTTATTTCATCGTTAGCCACACCTATATGCTGATAGAGTGCAAATGTATTAATAAGTGTTTTTTTATTTATTTATTTTGGAGTAAGTGATTTGCAGGATAATTATACTTCATGCTTATTGTTTTTATTTACAATGATGTTAATCATATCTGGCTCCTTTATATATATATTAACTATATAATAATGTCAAAACAATGTTGATTAAAACTTGATTAAAAATTCTCTTTTAGTTAATTTCTTCACTTAATTTCTGACTATTATGTGAAATTAGATGCTGAATATAGATCTAACTAAACTATACTCATGATATACTCAAGTCAAAGACACCGGTAGCAGCACGAGCTTCTCTCGTACGTATTCATGAGACCCTTTCAGTCTATTTACCCCCCCCCCCCCCCCACCAACAATATTCTACTTGTCTTCAGCTGTAGTAACACACCCTAAAAATACGAGGGATTGCGAGCAGTGCTGGCCTCATATTTATGCTTTTGTGAGGTGTGTGACGCTCCTGTTGCTACCAGCCTCACAATAACAAAGCGTCTCCTGAGAGTCTGAGGTGCTTCCAGCACACCCACAGCTCCCTCACTGCTTGTCCCCAACACCCCCAAACGACTGTCCATGATTTTCACTGTCTCTGGTAGCTGTTATGACTAGATGGAGTATGGGACAGGCCTGTCTGCCCTAACGCCACTGCCTGGTTCTGGCATTGAGTTTTTCAGTGGACAAAGGCAGGCAGTGCATGTTGCGAAGCGGCTTAGCGGGCCTCCCAGCCTGATGCTGGAGATAAAGCTTAGTGTGTGTGCCCACTGCAACTGGGAGAAGGGCCTGGGGTAGGAAGAGGACGGAGCCGTGACGCCGACACACACACTGATAATCGCAGTTCAAAGCCAGTCTGAAAGTCTGAGAGTCTGAAAGAGGCACACAACAGGGCTCAGTCACCAGCCCTAGGCAGCCTACAGTCACTGTGAACAACACACACACACACACGCACACGCACATACACACGCACACACACGCACGCACGCACACGCACATACACACGCACGCACGCGCACGCACGCACGCACACACACACGCACGCACACACACACACACGCGCACGCGCACGCACGCACACACACGCACGCACACACACACACACACACATTGAAATCACTGTTAAAAATTTGTTTGTTTTTCTTGCAGGTAATTGTATAAGAATTTCCTTCAATAACCTGTGGGACTATATATAATCTCAATATCGTCGCTGTCTGGCAAAAACCTCATAACTCCAAATTGGCTATTTTTCAGGAAACTGAAAAAACTATTTATATTCTAAATAAATGAATACTGTGTCATCAAACATCCCAGAGCTATTTCCAACACTTATAATGTCTAAATTTTACAGACACACATGGAGACTGACCAATAGTATTGATTTATGAAAAAAAGTCACGATGTTTCTGCCCGACAGCGACGATATACTTTTTATCTATATATAAATGATTTAAGTAAATTATAAGTTGCCTTCAGGCATCTAGGTTATACAATATGGTTCCATCAGGTACTAAAACTAAATTTGACTGGTAACAAAGAATCATGGGGCTATAGAAACATTTAATAAAGGTTTTAAAGCACAATTAACAACAGTGTCTTATTTTCTTTCTTTCTTTCTTTTTGAATTCAACTGCTGCTTTTTACCTTGTGTGAATATTCCCCGGTGAATGGGCCAAAAGAACAGAACTTGTTACATTAACTTAAATACGTTAGTGTGTTAAAATGTTCTGATGCTGATGAGGAAAACATGCAATGTGTTGCCTCCTATGTCTCCCACTTATTAAAGCTGAGACACAACCAATTAAGACAATTTAAATGAAAGAATGAAAGAATAAGAACTGCTTTAACTGTACTCCACAGTAACATCTTTAAGATGTAATGGTTTGCTATGTGGATTAAGAAATGTCCAAACCTAACCTTAACAGTAACCTTCAGAACAGTAATAAACCAAAACGATTTATAAACAAATAAAAAACTCTTTCTATTTTTGGTCCTAACGCTGTCGCGTTTGTCGTGAATATGTATGAAATGCACAAGTACACACACATAATCACACACGCTTGCACACACACGCGCACAGAGGGCAAGCTAGGACAAAAAGTTCATTCTAGACTGCAGTCGACTTGGTCTCAAGTTACAGACGTAAATTTTGTTATTGAAATTTCTTTCTTTTACATGTGGTTCCAGGCTCAATTACAGTGAACACATTCTGGAAATAATCAGTATATGATATCCACTGTCTCCAGAGGGCAGGACAGCTTCTGCCTGCGATTTTACGTAATCATAAAGACTGCAGACTGCAGTTATGTATTTAAATGTCCCATCCAAAAGAACTGAGAGTCAGGACTGAGAGTTATGTTATACTAAAAGCTTTTCTTCTGCAGAGCCCAACCTGCTTTCTTCACTTTATTGAGGAAAACGTAATGTGTAGCATACCCCAGAACAAAAGAACACGGGCAGATTACAGCAGTGATGGGAAATGATGGGAGAGGTTTAGACCCTGTTATCAAACATTACTCTAAATATGTGGTTACATGCAGCGTAATTACACATACACTGGAGTACGTTCTGCGCCTACTCAGGTCAACGCATGAGAATATTTAACCATAAATCATAAATGGAATAAATTGTTCAAAAGACACATGCAGATACATAGTAACCGTCTCTTTTTTGGGAGGGGTCACATTTTTCTCCATGCAGAACACCAAACTCCGAATTACTCCGAAATAAAAGAGGCTTCTTTCCGTAAATGTCTAACAGGACTTTAGCCCAAGGAACGTATTCAGGAAGCAGAAGGACCCTGAAAATTATTTACTATGCAGCACAGAGACATATTGAAGATGTTAAAAAGCACAGTGAGACTGAAGAGGTTGAATACAACCAGGCTCGTACCAAACGGATGTTTTTCATCGACTTGAGCCCACCAGGCCCTCAGCCTTATCTAACTTACCATCTTGTAGGCGATTCGTTTTGAGGCTTCAGCTTTGTCCTCTTTAACTCATTCAGCTTAGACCATGTGCATGTCCAAGCCGGGTCTAGCAAAGTGAATTCCCAGCCTGTGCTGTTAACATACAATGGCCCGCTTCAGCTCATCAGACCTTCATTATAGAAGTCAAGTAACAGATCTAGGGCTGAAAACAAACCTATTTCTATAAATGTGCTCCCTTTTATTGCATCTGATTCTAATGCTATACATCAGTGCCAAGATAAATCAATTATCAACATAAATAAACTGTTCATCCCTCTTAATGTTCCTTCCTGCTGTGAGAGAGCTTTTCCTGACACTGTTTCCTACAGCTTTCAGACAGTGATTGTTCCATAGTGTGTCTAAACAGTTTATCGAATATTCTTTACTAAACTCCTATGTCCAGCACATTTTTCCTCGCTCTCTCTTTCCCTCTCATTTTCCCCACATCCTGACACTCTTGTCTACCCTCGTTATGAGCACAACAGCAATTTTGCCCAATTAACCTGGCGCGCACACTCATGGCCACCTGCCCGTCAGACAAGTAGCTGGAGCTTTCCCACACTGAACTGAAGGCAGGGGAAATTTTGGCGCTTTATTGGGCCTGGAAAAATGTAATAAAGTTGCTCGCTGTGAATGTGCCCATCTGTTTGACTTCAGCGCACTTCCTGTAAACAAGGCATGGAGAACAAAACCTCTCACACCAGGTCCTTGCCCACGGTTCCCTCTTTCATCTTTATTCTTCGCCTTTCGTTCGGAGCCTGCCTGGCTTGCATCCCTCCTGTCCGCACTTGTGCCTTTTCAGCTTGTTTGCCTTTTGAAGAAATGCGGTAAACTTGAGCCTCTTAGAGAGAAAGGTTTGGTTGTTTTAGTACTGAGGATATATGAGGGGGTTTATATACCCGTAGAACTGCTTGGGCTATAATGTCCAGTCTTTGTCTATTCTTTTGAACAAAACCTTGAACAGAGATTTGAAACATGTGCTTAGCTTTCATGCTCTTGAATTCAAGGCATCATTGTTATTAACAAAAATTTTCTGAATTTTTCAGTTTTTATTTCTTTATCATCTTCTGCTTCTTTAACTGCTCGAATTCCTGTCCTTTGTAAACAGTTTTTTAATCATATTTGTTTACTCTTCATATTCTGGTAGCTCATTTGATGTTGGAAATCAGAAATGTCTGTAGCGCTAAATCAGCCCATGATTTGCTCTGATATGGATGTTATGAGGTCATCTCCCCTTCCCCCTGACTTAATCTGTTTGTCTGCTTTGCACAGTCATTTCCGCCTGGCCACTCGCTCACACAAGCCATTTAGCTCCAGAGAGCCCATTCGCAACGCAATTTATTCATAACAACAAAACAACAGCAAATTCACACTATGAAAGTACATGATACTTTTTTCTTATATTTCTGTTGTCATATACACATGAATCAAAACACAATCTGCAGAAAAGGGCAAGTGATGCAAATGAAATATATCAGTGTTGATATTAGTGCTTTGAAAATATTGGTCAGCGGGATAAAATTAATAAAGTAAACGTTTTTTACTCCATTAAGTATATAGTAAAATATATATCTTTATAGTAAAAAATATATCTTTTTCAATGAGTGCAAATCCTCTACAGGCAGCAGAATGTTATGTGCATTTTAATACACTGTAAAAAAAGTAGCATTTGTTCAAACCGTTTGTTCAATTATGATGCAATTTTGATGATCACTCTAGATGCATTGAAATTGTCCCGATTTTTACAGTTGCAAATCATAACACCTACATATTTAATATACCTGAATATTTTTGTTGCATTTCATGCTTGGTTCCAAAAAAAAAAAAAATTAATTAATTATTGTCCATTTTTAAAACGGCCTAAAATCACACAGTAATAAATGCATTTTTAAACAGGACAGCACGAGATATTAATGAAAGAGTCACAGCTGGAATAATAAAGATTAACTGTAAGTTTTTACATTCTCACATTTCCTAATCAATTCTGTTCAGTTATAATAGACAGTCAAGTCCTCAACAGCCAGTGCAGGATGGACTGTGCACATCTGTAAAGCGCCGTAGGTAACACACAGTCTAGACCATATTAAGCGAATCATACTAAAAGTTTTGTGGGAGCTTTTGTTGTGGGAGCATAGTTAAGTTAGGTGAGAGAATCCGGAGCGCTGTGTCCGGAGCCGCAGCCTCAGAGTTGCTGTAATCCCGTCAGTGATGTCAGGTGGAAAAGATGGCTTACTTCCTCTCTTTCTGCCAGGACTCAGTGGAGAGGCTAGCAAATTCTCCGAAACCCATTCTCCACTTTCTTCTCTGCTCTGCAGCTTTCTGAACGAAATTATGTCTTGTTTATTTCCTGACTTTCTCCACCTTTTCTAGTGGAAGCAGGACAGACTCTTTTTGGCAAATGGGTTTGTGGTAGGACGAACTCTGTATCCAGGGCTGCTGCCATTGGCAGACATTTTGAGCCATGTTTAGTCAGTTCTGCCGCATGTTCGGTCGGCTGGCCGCTCTATTTTGACACATGGCTTTTGTTCTCTTGTTCAGTAGTAAAAGTCACCTTGTTCTCTTTCCTTCAGTTCAATATTGTAAACCCATGTGCAAATCTGCTGCAGTAATAGACAACAGCGTGTATCATTGGTGTATGCCAACATTCAAGCAAATAAATGTTTCCAACAACTCATTCATTATGTGTGTTAATTGAAATTAACTTTAACTTCCCCCATCAAATCCGATTTATAGTCTGTTTACAGTGTAATTTCACGGCTAATTTAACAGAATTATGAGAGTTAGGCTGAAGGTCTGGTTCAAGCAAGTGAATATAAAAGCCATGCAGCTGTGAAAAAGTTTTTGTGATGAAACACATTGAAAAGCAACATTAATCACATAGTGACATATCGTGTATAACATAATGATCATATAGAACCTAGCTTCAAGCGGATTCCTTTGAATGTGGCACAGATAAACCGAGCCAATGAAACTATCGATGATTAAACAGTATGACAAGGAGTACACCATACGCTAACCATGCCGTGCAACTGTCAGCGAACTATCGTCAAGCATTTCCAGGCGAGAAAAAAGAGTAAAAAAATGTAATTAATTCCTGCTTATTTTAATGTGCTATGTTGTTTTAATAATGTACTTTCAGGAGGTTTTATTCTGTTTAGTTGTAATTTTCATCACCAAACTTTGTGTTTTACAAACACTTTCAAAGACTTTGACCAAGCACACATGCGGCAATGGAACCAAACCAAAAACCAAAAAACTTGTTTACTCACACCAGTGTTCCAAAAGATCTTTGATCTCAGAGCTCTTGAGCCTCAGCTGGGTCCCCTGTGCCGAGAGGACCCCCTTGTCCAAACTGCGAGGGCCCATGTTTGGTCCGGCACAAGAGTCGAAGCTCTCTTAACTCCACTGCTAGGCCTGGACGCTCCTCCTCTACAATGGCTTGGGGACTGACTCTGCAGGCACACATCATTCAGAAGTTTGTGTTCGTGAAAAAACCACACCCAGCCCAGAGAGAGGAGGGGAGAGGGCGCCTTTTTTCCTTAAATAACACCAGTGAGAGAGTGTGAGAGAGAGAGAGAGAGAGAGAGAGAGAGAGAGAGAGAAAGAGAAAGAGAGAGAGAGAAAGTGAAAGAGAGCAAGAGAGAGAGAGAGAGAAAGAGAAAGAGAGAGAGAAGCAGAGAGAGAGAGAAGCACACAGAGAGAGGGAGAGAGAGAGAGAGAGAGAGAGAGAAAGAGAGAGAGAGAAGCAGAGAGAGAGAGAGAGAGAGAGAGAAGCAGACAGAAGAGAGAGAGCGAGAGTTAGAGAGGGAGAGGGAGAGAGAAGGAAGCTTGTGTTTTCAGGCCTCAAAGAACATGCAGGAGGCTGAGTTTGGAAAAAAAAGAGAGGGAAAAAAAGAATGTAATGAAACAGAGAATTACACTGTTGGTCCTTTGCAGGATGTTTATTTGAATTAGAGAATGAGCTCTGGGGTAAAGGAGGTTGTAGGTGTGATGGAAACTTTGAAGGACATGTGGGGCCTTCATATAGCATTTGAATATGAAATTATTTATTTGTGCAAGCACACACTTTGCAAGTCTATTCATGCTTTTGCCTGGCTGTGTTCTGAGCAGGATTATTAGGTTGCTTTCAAAGCCTTCAGATCCTACCACACACAGAGGCAAACAGAGACATTTATTCAGAACCATGCAGTATTGCTTTTATATGTTGTGGAAGTTTCTTCGTTTGCTTACATTAAGGACCATTCTTATGGGATTCACTCGTTAGTCATCTTTTGACTGAACGCGCCATGGAAGATTGTGGGCAGAGCTCAAATTAGAGTTGTGTTTTCATGCCAAGGTCCAGTGCATTGTCCTAAAGTCCAGGTCTGAGCAATTATTATCTCAAACTCCAATTATTCTGCTTTAAATCATGGGCCGTTATCAAGAGAGAGGGGCTGGTGTTAGAAATGCACGCATGAGCAGAGAGCTTATGTTTGACAACGGCTCTGTTTACTGCATAACAGTGAACGTTGCCACGCAACCGGCCGTTACATTATCAAATTAATCCAATCAGTCTCAATCACCAGCCAGTAGCTCTGAAACTCGATCCAAGACGTCCGTGGAGGATCTGGGCCATGTTCGCTGTGCTAATGGCTCTGCTTAGCTTATGCTGATACCCATTCTCTAATGCTGGTCATATCTAAGGGTCTTCAAATAAAAGCATATATAAGTTTCCATCACGTATCATATAACTGTTATTTATGTTTCATACATTTTTGCTAAGTTACGTTATTCAAATACATAACACTGAATATGCTTTTTCTATCTGTTTATTGTAATTTCTTGCCAGTTGTCCCGACTCACTATGAGATGTACTAACTTCACAACAGTAAAGCTTCCTCAGTCATTATGGAATTACCCACAGCTCCGTCCATCGTTATGATCTTATTGTTTTTCCCGTTTATACAAAGTCATACTTCTAAAAGTCATGGAACTTCTAGAGTCATGGGCATTGATGTACATATAGGAGTAAATAAACGAACTGAGAAAACCTTGGATCTATTCTTTGTTTAGGACGTATCTCTCAGTAACGACCTTTGACTGGTCAAGAGGATATGACGCTGTTACTGGCCCCACAAGGCCTGTCTGACAAAGGAGGGGTCTAGAACCAAACTATAAAAGCATTTATGTGGTCTGGCCAGTTGCCTGGCCAATGAGTGAAAACAAAGTTTGCTCTACCTATCAGACAGCCAGACAGGCAGACCCACACAAAACACTTTCACCTGTTACTGCCTGTGAAAAGGAAATCCAGTGCAAAGGAAACGGGGTGTGTGTGTTTGTATTTTGCGTGTGTGTGTGTGTGTGTGTGTGTGTGTGTACGTGCACATGAGAGTGATTTAGTGTATGTGTGTACATCCGTTTGTATTTATGTGCAAAAGCTCACGTGCATGAGAGAGAGAGAGAGAGAGAGACTGAAAGAGAAAGAGTGTTTGAGAGTGAGTCATGCCGTACGACAGACCCCACCCTGCGTGGCAGGGCAATTGAGCCTGTCACTTGGCTTGTCCTGGGAAGAACTGCTCAGACAACAGTTCCCTTTGTTCAAATGTCAGTTAGCAGACTATGATATACTCTTTCCCACTATACAACCTCAGTGCTATTTCACTTCCCATACATAAAATCATTTTGCGTTTCTATAGTAACTGGTGTGCATAACCAGATGCAGTTCACCAGTTCAGGCTCCATCTAGCTACTGGTCTATTTAAAAAAAGAATTAAAAAATGTACATTAATGAGAAAATAAGGAGCAGGTAAATACACTAGTGCTGTAGGTATTCCCGTGTGAATGTATGACACAGTCTGCCCAAAAGACAAAAGCTATTGAATTTTTAATTGAATTCAATTTCAATTTAAAAGCTTATAATAAATGTATTCTATAATGTATATGTATATGTTTGAAAAATAAATGTATATTTCAAACATGCCTTAACTGGCACAGTGTGAGCTTCGAGCAAAAAATGTGTAATAAAATTTGTGCAAAAATTGTGCAAAAAGGAAATTGGAAATGGCAATAAAATGTCATGATCTGGACAACAGTCAAGAGCGGGTTAACTGCAGAACAACATTCATAATGCCCACATAATGGGAATGATTTAAAGGTAACATTTCTATAAATAATAGCTTAATTAGAACATCCAGAATGTGAAGTTTGACTAAAGGCATGATATTGCTTTTGTTAATCCAAGCTGAATGTTTACATCTATATAAGGTTATTTTCTGCTGAACTGCTTGAACCTTTTTAGAGTGAAATTATATTTGTAGTGTAGAAGCACAGTTCAGTTGGTTAGTACAGACACTGCTAAGCTGTCCAGGGTCTTTCAAGAGCCTCTCTTAAAATGAAAGGTACCAAAAAGGGTGCTTTGTCTGATGCCACAGAGGTTGTACTTTTGGATTGGGCGCCCAAAAAACAGATTTTTGCAAATGATATGTCAAAGTGCGAAGATTCTTGTTAAACTTTGAAGAACCTCCATGTTATTTAAAGGTTCTAGTAAATAATCTTCACATTATGTAGTTTTCCTTTGAACCTTCAAAAGGTTCTCCACGACCACAAATGTTTTTATCAAACTTGTTCCTTTAAGGAAGCAAAAGTGTGTGGCATCCCTCAAACAACTTTTGGTGGCACTTGAGTCTGTCCACCGACTGGAATACATTTCTGCGGCTGTGTGTAAGTGGAACGCAGAGACAGTTTCAGTTTCATTTCCCTGCTTTCATGACAGCTTGCCTTTTTAGCTGAGCGATGATAAGCAAATTAATCACTGACCCAAAACTCAGAAGGTACAGATGGCCACCTGGGTCAGAAAACCCTGTTCCCGATTAGAAATTAATTGGAGCTGGGACTGTGTTGCATTGACTGGACAGGAAAAATAAAAGGGATTTCAGATTTTAGAGTAACAGCGGCGAAATCAGACACGTGTGGTCACCTAATTTGAAGAGAATGGGGAACATTAGTGCTGCTCTGGTGTTTCCTGCACATACAGTTTGTTTCTTATTCAAGCCAAAGAAATCATCAGCAGCCTTAGCCTGAGCAGCCTTGCTCTGGCATCCCCACAATAGCAGCTTGCTGGTTTGAGCCAATTAAGAAGGGCCATTCACAATAAACTCTAAGCACTCTCCCTTAATAGTGTGATGTTGCTTCTCATTCAAACACACCTTTTTATTTTCAGGGCATTGTCAGTCCTCCACTGAGCTTAGGCCTTGTGGATAGATTACATTAGAGCTCAACAAGAAGGCATTGTTGTTAGCACTGTAAAGTGGAAATGGAGAAAGTGAAAGAATCTAGGAGAACTTACTTCCCACGAGGTTTATTCGTCTATTCCTTGGTCACAGGGTACAGCATTGCCTTGGCTCTGTAACGGGTGTTGCAGCACCAGCATAACAGGGCGTACAGTGTGCCTGGGGCGAAAAAAAAGAGATAATGGTGCAGTCTAACAGAACGATTTGCTTCTTTTTGTTGCCACTTTTACTCAGTAAGGGCGAATGTCAAACGCCCATTCATTTCATTTACAGTCAAAAGGAGCAATTTTGCAACAACAAAAAGTATTTGTTTAGAACATTTAACAGAAAATCCCACAAAGTCCTTCAACATTAGGTGACCCCTCAAAGAGACACTAACATAGCAAAAAAAGAAATCAGATCAAAGATCATTGGGATAAAAAGGGGGGCACCAAAATGGTGCTCATTGGATAAATGGCAGAAAAGTCAAGGCCCACTCTAGCTTTAGATATATATCCTCAGGTATTTCTGTCTATCCTTCAGTACTCAGCACTGTGGGTCTGAAAGGATGCTTAGCTGTTCAAGAGGCATTACTGAAAAAAAGGATAGAGACATAAAAAGAAGAACAATTGCGCAAATTGGACAAAATGACGAATCACTTATGTTACAACTTCATATTTTAAAGTATATAATTGCCTTATTATCTTATTTATATCTCTGAGCCAACTTTGTCAAAAACGTTCACTTTTGTAAGTAATGGGGCTGTTGTATTACACCACATTTTTCAGTAACGGGTAGGGGTGTGACGAGACGCTTTTCCCA
>JBBPDH010002545.1:0-11635 GCA_037974565.1 Clupeocharax schoutedeni
GCAGGTACGGACCAACCTAGCTATCGGTATCGGTAAAATTCAATATCGGTCGACCTCTAATTTTGAGTATACTTGTCTCACGCTTGTTCTTATATTTAGATTTCATATTTACGGTATATATCAGATGCTTTTATCCAAAGCGGCTTCCATTCCCTAACTACAGGGGGCAGTCTACCCAGAGCAACTCAGGGTTAAGGGTCTCAATCAGGGACCCAGTGCTGGTATACTGAAGCTACGATTCGAACTAGGGGTGAGCAATATGACAATATGAGATTGTGAAGACGATATATGTTCTGACGATCTGCCAAAGCTATTGCTATTGCGGTTCTGATAAATGCTTAAAAATTATGCTGGAAAAACATGTCCCTAAGTTGACGGGTTTTTTTATAATCACATTTTAGACACAATATCTTTATGTCATGTTAAAATAACTGTGTAAATAATTCAGTAATAGTTTACGAATTGCACCAGTTGCCATTTTTATTGTATTCTATTTTTAATTTTTTGTTCTTGTTGATTTGTCATTTTGAAGTAATATTAAATATTTATTTAGCTTTAAATAAATATGTTGGCAAAATGCACAACTTGTTATTTGGTCTGAATGCTGTTTAGTTCTTTAGGACTATTTTTTTTTACAAAGGAAAAAAGTTTGGTTGTACTGTTCAGTAACTTGCAGAATAGTATTACTAATCAATATAAATACCAAGATAAATTTGCAATCATGATTTAACTGTAATAAAACTTGTGATATGATATCTTGGCCACATCGCCCAGCCCTAATTTGAACCCATGACCTCTTGGTACAGAGGCGAGTATCCTAACCACTAGACCACCACCAGAATTTGTATTTAGACTTGTCCTGACTTTTGTCTACTTTAGACTCCTGACAAAAGTGGTCTTGAGTACAACCCTAGTTTATGTCTTAATTTTTCCTGGCATATCACACACTTACTTGTTGTATTGCACTATCCTGTATATCTTAGTACACTCCTGATTTGTTATTTTCATTATTCATTATCTGCTCTGTTATATATGTTATCTGCTCTGTTATATATGAGCACACTGTGGACCCTGAGCCACGATTACGCTACATCTAGACCCAGTTCTTTGATCACTCTAGGTCTACACTCATTTTTAATGATTACTTCAGGCCTGCAGTCTTTTCCAGAGTTAGTCTAGGTCTGTCTTATTTCTATGGTTACTATCCATCAACAGACTTTTCCACACTTGCTGTAGCTCTTCACCCATTTTCACAGCTTTTCTAGGTCCACTCCAATTTCCAGAGTTACTCTAGGTATGCATTATGTTTTTGAGTATTTTGTTTTAAGTCCTTTTGTTTCTGACCTCAAAGAGCTTTGCTGTCAGAATCCTGGAACTGAGCTGGATGATGAAACACCACCGACACAGCATCACACCCTTACCAGGGAATAATGTCCATCACACACAGAGAGAGAGAGAGAGAGAGAGAGAGAGAGAGAGAGAGAGCTGCAAAGCCGTGGGCCTGGCCTTAAGCAGTGGTTTGGGGAGAACAAACATTTACACAGATTCGTCTTTTGTCACAAACTCAGAAGTTCAGTAAGTACATGGTAGGTGTCCAAAGTCTGCATTTTATCTTTACACTGGATCTATAAGGCTGATGTAGTTAACAAATAATGAAAGCTTATACCACATTAATGAGCATGAAACTCTATTCTGTAATGTAGAATAATGGATAATGTTACCTATAAAAGGAAAAATAAGGATACAGTTTGAAATCAAAGCAGCTGTTAATAACTGTCATACAGTGTCAGAAATGCAAGTGAGTCTATTAAAAATTAACACAATAACGAAAGGTGAATGCAGCAGAAACTTTAAATCTCCACAGAAGGAAATAGCTGCTGTGTAAAGTATACACCTACTATGTATAAACTATATAAATATTTAAAAGTTATATGTCTCTAGGCACTTAATTACTCTTTTCTTGTATCTACGCTCTTTGACCATTTTTTCAGACCTTCTTACCGTATAAATGCACTCAGTAGTTTACAATTACAGTCTGTAGTCAGTTAATCTGTTTTTCTGCATCATCAATGGCCAGGAGCCCCACAGGACCACCAGTTAGCAGTTATTTGGGGGGTAGATCATTCTCAGCACAGCAGTGGTACTGTGTGTGTGTGCTGCAGTGAGTGTATCACACACGGCAGCTGGAGGTTTAAACAGTTGGACTGGACTAGAGAATAGACCACCCACAAAAAATATCCAGCTGTTATAGTCCTGTAGATGGAAACTGAACACTGGTGAAGGACTACAGCATTACCAACACAAACTGCAGAATCAGACAAACTACGATCAATGACTTTACACTTGCATAACCTGCTCCAAATGATCACATCTCGTGAAACTTTCATGTTGAAACGTGTTTTGCAATTAGAATTTTGATTAGATTAAATGTTTTTGAATATATTTTATATGTTATAAAGATATTTAATTTTCACAAGATTGCTCACCCCTTACTCACATACATACACAAAGTGCTGTGCTGATGATGAGGGCTTTCACAGCGTACACTGACAGGTCTTTGAACTGTGAAAATCAGCTGACAAATCAGCTAACACTGTGATTCACACACACGCGCGCGCGCACGGATGCATGCACGCGCACGCACACACACACACACACACACACACACACACACACACACACACACACACACACACACACATACACACACACAAAGCAGATTCAAACAGAGAAAAGCCAGAGAATGATGGAGTGAAAGATAAATAAAGGAAGAATGTGATCAATGTAATAGGAGAGATAAATGAGAGAGAAAGGGAGAAAGATATCAGAAAGCCAAGATTAAACAGGGGGACACAAAGAAAGAGAAAGAGAGAGACAGAGAGAGACAAAAAGAGTAAAAGAAAGACTAAAATATACATCCCAATTTAAATAACATTTTTCATTAGAAAGAACACTACAAAACCTAAAAAACTACAAAAACTTCAGCAACATTGTCAATCAATACAGTCAGAGAGAGAGAGACAGTACTAGTGTGCAGGATCAGTTTAAACTTATTTGAATATTAATTTCAAGTACATTAAGGTAAATACACACAAACACACTCCAACATTAAGACTGGCCCATGGTTTCTTAGTCTCTTCCCAAACTTTCTGGCCATCACACATGGTCAGATACAGTCAAATATGGTTAAAAGCAGTCACAATGGGTACAAACAGTTCAGTATAGGGCTAAGACACATGAATGTAAGCTATTATACGCGATGTATTTTGTAAAGCGACCTTGAGCTTTGGAAAGGCGCTATATAAATAAAAATTATTATTATTATTATTTATTATTTCTTTCTAGTAGTTGTAAAGTGTAATAATATGAAAATAAAATAAGGAGAAATACAGAAATCCTTGAAGCTAAACACACTCACCATTCTCATTACACTCCTCTGGAGGTTTCGCTTTCTTGGCTAATCGAGGATCCAGCCAGGACGTGGTCTTGGTGTTGTGACTGCACGGAGACAGAGAGGGAGAGAGAGGAGGAGAGAGATGAGCATGATGCAGCGGAAAACGTGTAAGTGTAATTCCCCTGTGTGATTGTCTAAACAAGGAGCCAAAGAAAAAAGAAGAGTTTAGGTTCACAAAACAGCAGTCAATACTTTCAATTAGCGCACAGCCTCTCATTAACGAAGAAGAGACAGAGAGAGTGGGCGGGGAACGATGAAGAGAGAGATACAGCATAACAGGATGAGGCAGATAAGACAGATATCAACAAGAAGAAAAGTGGAAGAAAGCGCAGATCCTTCAAGAGAAAGCAATGGAGATCAAAAGCTACATATTAGAAAGTACAATTAAATATATTTTTCCCTTTTTCTTAGGAATAAAAAGATTACTTGACAAAGTCAATTCCTCAAAGTCCCCAAGTTGTCAGAAAAGAAGTGATGGCGCGCTGTGTTAACTGACGGATGAGTCGGTGTTAAGCCACCAGATTCATGACGGACTAAAGATCAGTAAATAATGTAATTTACACAGTCCTCCCTCTCGCCCCAAATATAGCCAATCAGATAGGATATGCTTTTATCACTGAAGTATAGGCTTAAGGACAGCTTGTAGAATTACTTGGGTCTGCACATGGACAATAAACTGGACTGGTCTAAGTACTCGCTGGCTACCTACAAGAAAGGTCAAAGTAGGATGTACTTCCTGCGGAGACTCAGATCCTTTATTGTCTGCAACACCATGTTGCGGATGTTCTGTGAGTATGTGGTGGCCAGTGCCATTTTCTATGCTGTGGTATGCTGGGGGGGCAGCTTGAAAGTGGCTGATGCCAAGAGACTAAACAAACTGATCAGGACGGCAGGCTCTGAGGTAGCTGGGGAACTGGACACCTTAGAGACTGTGGCAGAAAGAACACTGTCCAGACTTAAGGTCATCATGTACAACACTGATCACCCACTCCACAATGTGGTGACTGAGCTGGAAAGCACCTTCAGCCACAGACTGACTAGCGTATAGTGCTCCACTGAACGCCACAGAAAATCCTTCCTTCCCACGGCATTCCTTATTTTCAGTGCAATATACTTGTCATAATACTGTACAAGATATCTTGATGTGCAATACTGTTATCTATGTGCAATACATTTCGATTTCAAATAACTCTTCTCTCTTGATAACTGCAGTCTTGTAATTTCACAATTCGATTTTCTGATAAAGGTACTTAGACATAACTGTCTTTTCCACTTAGTGTTTTAATTTTAACTTATGGTTAAGTTTCTTTTCTTAATATATTTCTAGTCTGAGTATATGTTATTATATATTCAGGTATTTTTATTCTGTATTGTTCTGTCTTGTGTGAGTGTGCAGTCGTGATGTTTTCTGATTTCTGATATTAATAGTTACACAATATACTTTTACCCACGTTTATAGACAGCAGTGTCTCATACAGTGTTAGGAACCACATAAGCAAGTCTATGAGATGAGGTGAGTGTGTGTTGATTTAGGAATGAGGTTTAGCTCTCCCAGATCTTTCCTGTCTTATCCCAGATCCTGTTTAATCATCACTGTAAACGTCTCCATGTAAATTTGTCAAATTCGCATCTCGTACAAATGTAGAGGATGATTTAGACCAGGGGTCCTGGAGGGCCGGTGTCCAGCACAGTTTATAATAATAATAATAATACATTTTATAAAACCTTTCCCAATCTAAAAGAGTGAAACAGGGAGCCATTTTATTGTTTTGAGAATGGGAGGGATGTGACAGTATAGACGAGCCCTCATCAGGATCCTTGCAGCACTTGCAGTTTGATGGTTCTCTTCCTCAAAAACATTTACTAAAACCTGATAATTAACTGGCGAGGTGAACCAGGTGTTTCTGAGCATGAAATCACCTAAATGTGCTGAACCACGGCCCTCCAGGACTGGAGTTTGACATCCCTGACCCTTGGTTCCTCTCAGTGGTTTTTCCTCAAGCTCTAAGGGAGTTTCTCCCTTCTTTCTTTTCAGCGATTCTTCTTCATGGTCTGACGGATTTTCTATTTTTGACTGTTTTTTCCCTTTCAGCACTTACAGAGTTACTCTGTTTGACTGTTCTTTTCTTCAGTGGTTCTTCATCATGCTCTTAGGGAGTTTCTCCTCTTGACTCTTCAATCTTTTCAGTGCTCTTAGGGAGCTTTTCCTGATACTTGACAGTACTAGACCTACATTTCTGGACAAGCAGCGCTGGGACAATGTGCAGTATGGAACATGTTACACAAATAAAACAAGTTGAACTAAAATGCATTACTCCCGGGTTCAGTTTCATGAAGGCTGAGTAAAAGGCATTACATTCAGCGCAGCAGCCTGAGACTGATGCTGCAGCTCAAAAGGTCAAAGGTTTCATTCCTTTGGTGAGAAATCCTATGTCTCTCCATGGTGAAGATAATCTGCTTTGTGCAAATGTATGGGTGCTGAATTGTTGCAGTGGGTGCTGAATTGTTGCAGTGGGAACAGGAATAACCATCCTTTAAACCTAACGTACAGCAGCTTACCATGATCCAGATATAACCTTGAACCACCTTTCTCACTGTGTCTGTGTTTGTGACCAAGAGAAAGAAACAAAAACCAAGGAGACAGAGACACAACTGTCTGATCCATGTTGGACCCTTCATGGGATCAATTAAAGTCATTGGTTTCTCCCTCCTTATATGCAGTGAGACACAGGCTCGTATTAAAAACAAAATATTACATTGATTTTATTATTATTTTTAATTAATAATCACGTCGCCACATACATTGCAGATAATGTAGAATTGATTAAGTTATTAAGGTAGCTGGAAATCTCTCTCTCCCTCCTCTCCCTCCCTCTCTGTCATTAGCCAGTGTGTTTATCTATGACAGACTGTTAGCGTGATGTACTGGCTCAATGCCGGCAGTCTGAACTGAATCAAACTAATTGCATCTACACAAACAATTGTGGGTGATTCATATCCGGTCAAGTCTTTGTGTGTGTGTGTGTGTGTGTGTGTGTGTGAGAGAGAGAGAGTGCATATGTGTGTGTGCCTATGTGCTGTATTTACCTATTTGTGGGTCACAGTGATTGATTAAAGTCACCAATCAGTGGATTGTACTCACAAAGTCTTCACAAAGATAATAATACCAAATGTTGTGTGTGTATGTGTGTGTGTGTGTCTCTGAACTGTAACTGAAATGGGTCTCCCTCTGGGCTGATAGCTGTTTTCCTTTGTGTTGTATGACAGCAAAAATGTGTGTGTTCTCTGAGAAAAAAATATTTTATTTTTACACACCCACTGAAACACAGACACACACACAGAATGACTGCATTTAATAAAGTTGTCATGTTTCTCCCTCCTTCTTCTTCAGACAAACAAAATTGCGTCAAACTGTACACACACACTTTTCGTACACACAGTGTGTTTACACACAGACACACAGACACAGACACACACACAGACACAGACACAGACACACACACACACACACAAATACACATATGTATGAAAGGGCTATGGATATAATGTTTATAATCTTTTGAATTGAATACTTACATAATAGTACATAAACACTGTTTAGTTAACAGTTAATTAAAAGTTAACTAAGATGAAGGTGCTCTGTGTAGATTCAAAAGTTTGATCTTTCAGTGCCTTCAGCGTAAAGCAGCACAAACAATAACTTCATTTATTCTAAATCATGGAGGAGCTCAATATCTCAGTATCTTTACTACAGTTGGGAAAACCCACCTACAGAAAACAGACTTTTATGAAAAAAAACATACTCAGCATGGAGGGGAATAAGATCTTCTGGGCCCACACCACACATTTCAGTTAGGACACTCTCCAGAGTACAAGACTAGTTCAAGGGTTGCCTATGACACAGCAAACAAATGGAACAGCTGCTCTTTTGCTGCAATTTATATATAGTCTCCTAGACCTCCTGATTTAGTATTCATATGTAGCTTGTTTATTATTATCACAGAGCACAGATATATGATATAATAATAAAAATGAACAAAACATAAAGATATACAAATACAGAGACACAAAAGCAGCAGGGCTGAAAAGAAGGTTCAAAGGGTTCACCATTGAACAACTACACGACAGATAAACAGGCCTTTAAATAGTCTTAATGCACTGAGGGGGAGATGCCCAGAAGTATGAAATCACTTTCAACAATTCTTTTGTACTTCTTTCGATCTGCCTGTCTGCCTCATTCATGATGACTCATTCATCCATGCTTCCTTCCATCCATCCATCCATCTATCCATCCATCTATCTATCTACAGACAACACCCTAATCAGAGATCCTCATAGGAGCACACATTTGCAAATCTGGTATTAAACACACCTGATGCAACTAATCAAGGGCCTCATTAGTTGGAACAACTGTACCTGAGATAGAACATATCAAGTACCTGGACTGACTAGGGGTACGTTCACAGTGACGTTTGACGGCATGTTGGAAATATGAGTCTAGAGAACTGTCCAAAAGCTTAAGAGATCATCGCTTTAACAAACAAGGAAAATGACACAAAAACAGCAAAGGCACTGAATGTTCTTAAAGACACCTACAGAAGCATAGATCGCAAGTTCAAAGTTAAAGGAACAGTGCCTACACTGCCTGAACGTGACAGAAAGAGGAAACTATCAACAGTTGCCAAGGAGCAGGTGGAATAACTGCAAAAAAATCCTGAAATAACTGCAAAAGACCTGCAGCAAGATTTCTTGGCAGCAGGCACTTTACTGAAGGTCTCCATACCTGAACTGCAAGACATACTTCACTACTGACCCAAAAGTACAAGAAACGCCAATTCCAATAGGCTAAAAAGCTTTAAAATACTGTTCAGTGGAGCGACGTAACAAAACTAGACCTTTTCAGGCCTACAGATAAGCGATATGTCTGAAGGAGGAACAATGAGGCAGATGCTAAAAAGAACACCGCGCCTGCGGTGGTAAGCTTGGTTATGTTCTGGGGCTGCTTTGCTCCTTCTGGCACTGAAAACCAGCAGCATTTGGAGGAAGCAAGATAGATTCAATCAAGTATCAGGAAATCATATGAATAAACATCATGCCATCTGTGAGGATGCTGAGGCTTGGACGTCACTGGAACCTTTCAGCAGAACAATGATTCCAAGCATTCTTCAAGGTCCACTAAGGCTCGATTTCAGAAAAAGTCCCAGAAGATTCAAGAGAGGCTGTCAAAGTCATCTCACTTGAAGACCATAGAAAATCTTGGGATCTCTCGAGAGGATTTGCAGCAAGCAACCCGAGAATATTACTGAGCTGGAGGCCGTTGCCCCTGAGGAATGGGTTAAGATTCCTAAGGAATGCTGCCAGAAGCTGGTGTCTGGCTATGCATCATGTTTGCAGCAGTTCATAACAGCAAAACGCTGTTCTACAAAGTACTAAAGATGCTAGTCATGAAGGGGTAGAATAAAAAAACACGTTGTTGTGTTTTGGTTACAAAAAAAAGGAAAGAAATGCCTATGTTTAGAGTGTAAACCCTAAATATGTCAAACATTTGCTCCCAAAACATTTTAATTTCATTTTAAACTCAGTTTAATACATTTCCCTTAATAAAAATATTAAGGTAAGACTTTACTGTAATTCATGCACAGACATTTTCTTTAAATTTATTATTTTTTAGTAATAAAAATGTAGAGTAAACCAATAATTTACTGTCAGTTCAGTAATAAAGCTACTGGGGTTTAAAAAAATTTAAATCAAGAGAAACACTCAAGATGACAACCACTTCATCTGTATTTTTGAAAAGACAAGTAAGTTTTACAGTGATTTAAGTTAATATATGGGCTGCCAGTCTCTGTTTAATACACTATTTTGTCAAAGGCCTACAGACAATGTTGCAGCAGTTTTAGAGCACATGTTCTGAATGCAGTGTGTTCATGCACTTCGTTTGTAATATTAAAATGCACATGAATTCACTTGTTTTATGAGAGAATTTGTTTAAGGAGATATTTATGAGATATATAATTGTATTTCAGCTATTTCGCTTTTAGGCTATTCATGAGTGAGGCCTAGTAAAATATTTAATTTCAAATTTTATTTGAATTTGAACATTGTTTGAATATTAAATAAATATTTTCATAGTTTTTAAGATTTATTCTTTTAATAATTTAATAATAAGTTCTTTCTGTGTTTTGGTTCTGGTCTTCGGCCAAATGGGTGTAAAAAAATGCGGAGTGACTGGATCTGTGAGTCCTGATCCACATAGTACTGTGTTGCAAACAGTTTTGCCTATAAATCTGCCTTACAGGCAAACTTTTGCCTGTTCAGGTGCAACTGTATCTAACTATCTATAAGTATACAATGTATATTTAAGTATTACAAACTTATAAAAAACACATTTTTACCAGTTTTGCTCAGTATGTTCTGGATTTTGTGAAGAAGAAGTCAGTAAAATGACAAATTATATATTTACCAGTTTGCATTAATTTACTTTTCAGTTTGTGTGCCTTAAGATTTGAGTCCATCATTTGATATATGGAGAATTAAAGATGCTAATTTTATTAAAATGAATTATTATTAAATAATTATTATTAAATCGTTTCTTGGGTCATTTTAGAATAATCGGCAGCTCCATCCCAGAAACATCCACAATCATGGACAATCTAAATATCTGTATTTGTTTCTTACAGATTATCCAAAATTTGCACATGACTATCATATTAGATTTCTCCTATATGTTCATCAGCATGTCATATCATTGCAAACATTGATTCCATGGTATAGCATGCAAGCTCAGGCACAGCACTTTGAACTGATTGCAATGTGAGCCCACAATGCATCTGAAATTAACGTTCGATTTGCTAAGCCTGCATCTAATCGAACACACTCCACACAGGATTGTCTACTGCATAATTGAGGTGCAGGGTTTAGAAGGTGCAGCAATATTATAGAGAAGACAGAAAACTCAGGATAAAAGATAGTGAAATGAAAGTCCAGTGACAGGTGTGGATTAACAAAGGGCTGTAATTCTGTTTCAGATGACTTAGTAACACTAACACATTATAACCATTTGACAGTACAGATCTGTTGGTATATCTCCTTGTTTGATAAAATCACTCAAGAACTGAGACACTACTGCAAATGGATGCTCGTGGGGGCAATTACATTTAAAACCTAAATGTTCAAAGCAAACTGCTTTATGTGATCAATTGCAACTCCAATATCTCCACCCATTTTTGCATAATCCTCCCATGTGATTCTCCCTAAAACGCACATTTGAAATTTTCCATTATCACAGCCCATTAACTGTGCCATTATGCCCAATTCTCCTCATAATACACAAATGAAATGCATCTGATTTGCCCCAGAAACTGTGGAGGAAGCTCCGCATCCACGTGTGTAGTTTTGGTGCAAAAATTGATTTGAATTTTGCTCTGAATTTACATATGTAAAAGCCATTACTCTGCTCTTCTAAGAGTTATCTTTAGAGCTAAATAAAGCCCTGTTTCATGTGTGCCTGAAATGAATCCTCGCTAAAAGCAGTCACTGCTTTTGTAAATGTGTGGCCATAGTGTGTTTTTTGGGGTGGTGATGAAGAGATAAAAAAGGATCTCTGGGGAAACAGGAAAGTGCTGCTTCTCATCCAGTCATCAACGCTTGTCTTGACAAAGATGAATTCAGTATAATGAGTTTTCCTTTCCTTTCATTAGGCTTGATGATTTGAAGGCCTTAGAGGTGTATTATAGTTTTGCAATTGTTTTACATAATTTAAAATGAATATAATTTAAAAAATAAATCACAACTGCTTTGACATTGTTAATTAATGGTACTTAATTAATACATATATACATTATATACTGTAGTACTGTATTGTAGTATATCATTAATTATATATTCTAAATTCTAAGTAATTCATACACTTAGGGTGTACTCACACTAGGCAGTTTGAACTGTGCCCGAGTATGTTTGACCACCAAAGCGCGGTTTGTTTGACTAGTGTGAGTGCTCCGAACCCTGGCCCGCTTGAAAGAGGTGCACCAGAGCACAGTTCGCTTGGACTCGGGCGTGGTTCGCATGTAGTGTGAGTGCTAACCGTGCTGGAGCATGGATCAGCACGCGTGAAGCCACGTTTTTGCGATGCTCCAAAACCATTTTTCGTGCCACAAAAGCGATAGACCTGTTTAGCAACAG
>JBBPDH010002607.1:0-11632 GCA_037974565.1 Clupeocharax schoutedeni
GTGTGTGTGTGTGTGTGTGTGTGTGTGTGTGTGTGTGTGTGTGTGTGTGTGTGTGTGTGTGTGTGTGTGTGAGGCTGGCACTAGTGGTGACAGCCTTAGAAGAAGAAGTCATGCTTTACAACATACTCTTTGTTGTTCACTACTGTGATATGTAAATAAACCTCTGACCTATCACTGCATGTTGTTGTGTGTTGTAAGCATCCTGACCAGTCACAGGTGTTGCCCCATGAATCAATGCATGTAAATGATCCAAAAAAACATAAACACTTTTAGTTTATCATTACAACATCTCATAAGTCATTTATTATATGCCCATCATGTGGGTTGTGTAATTGAGTAGGGCTACAGTATTAATTGTATTTCTGTCACTAACATTGCTATAATTGTTAAGGCATGCATGTCGCCTGAACAATATACCCAGTCCACAGCATTTAACATGAAATCTGAATGAGGAATATTTGTATTTTTAACAATTTACACATGAAACTAACACTGGATTGACATCACTAGAAACATATACCATAATTAATAGAATGCTTATTCCCAACGATGCATCGTCACATGACGCACTCCATCACATTTTAAAACTATGATAAGTGCTTCATGAGTGCCCTAGCATGGATTAAGTGTTTACAGTTTCACGAGTATCACAAGTTGCATTGTTACACCAATTACACCAATAAAATCACTTTTAAATTAAATTAAAATTGTATTATTAAAAAGTTTAAAATGTATTCTAATATGCAGTATTACATTAGAATACATTAGGATGAATTATCATGGAGAATGTTTGCAGGGCCAGATCTGTAGGTGTTTATAGAGGCGTGCTCAGCAGTCTGAAAACTCTCCACAAGGGAGAGCAATCCTGTTCTGCACAATCAAGTATTTAATAGAAATTGCAGACTCCAAGAGTAGGCTGACTAACATTTGATTGATGCAAAAAACTATTAAAAGGTTATTCCTGTCTTTAATTCTACCTCTCCGTGTATTTACTTGATACACATTAGCCACGGGTGCACTCACAACACATCCAACAACAAGGAAAGTCTTGTGTTTCTTTTATACAGTGATAGAAAACAGAAGCCCACAGAAAGCTCCCAT
The DNA here is from genome assembly GCA_037974565.1 of Clupeocharax schoutedeni. Lineage (NCBI taxonomy): Eukaryota > Metazoa > Chordata > Actinopteri > Characiformes > Alestidae > Clupeocharax > Clupeocharax schoutedeni. Next base: position 1,102 of record JBBPDH010002607.1, read on the forward strand.
TGTACATGGTGACACATTGTACTACGGCCAACAGGGACATGCACATTTAAAAGAGTTACTGAATATTCTAACAAGAATTTTAAGGGAGAAGACTGCAGGGAAAAAACTACCATAAACCTGTTCCTTTTGACATTGATTTATTCAACACAGTTTGCATATAATCTGGCCTGCAGCATGTAGTCTCGGTTTTTTTATTCAAATCGGTGAGCCGCTGTAGGCTTAGACATAATGATCTTTGATGACAACCTTCATAAGTTAATAGTAGGTCAGACAACAGTGGTGAGACATGAAAGAGCTGGGTGATATGCAAGATCTGAGCTAATGAGCATAAACCTAGGCCGGCACAACTACGCAGCCTATAAAAAGCAGTCAGATAGGCAAACCACATACAATGATGTCATTGCTTCATGGTCATCATGCAAAAGTTTAAACGCCCTCTGAAAGGAAGTTAGCATTTTCTACAGGGAACAAACGTACATAAGCAAATATTAGTGCACAATTTCTACAGTATAGTACAAACAATAAATCACGAAATGCACAGGCCAAACGGTATGTTTTGGGTTTGTGCCCAAAAAGTGAAATCAATCCAATAAATAGATATTGAATTAATCCAATAGATAGAATATAACTGTGCATTAAAGACATGTATGTGTTTCCACTTCAACAAACTGTAGTTTGACCAAAATAGTCAGATGAAACAACTCTAAAAAAGTGAATAGCTGTATAGAAACTGTGGTGGACCATAGAGACTATAGTGACACAGCAATACACTGTTTGGTAATCATAATATTGATATTTGGGCTTGCTGCAATGCTGATATGAATGAAATGCTAATTCAGAAAATGTCTATCTAATCACAAGACTATTTACTACTATAATTTCAGCAACTGCCCAATCATGAATGTTGTTCTGACCACAGAATTGACATGATTCAACAATAATTTCTTTCAAACACGTTCAAACACACATCAATACATTCAGAGGATATAAAGGTACACCAACGCATTGAAAGAACTCTTGCAATCTTGTAAACTTAGTATGATATTATAACAGAAATATAAACAGAAATGCCCATATGCTCTCTAAATCATACCACTCAAAGAATCCCTTTGAAAAGCCTTGAAATAGTTCCCCATGTTGGATCCCATCTTTGACTAGAACACTAACCCATCCCATCAAAAAGAAAAGAGCCCAGCCAACAGCCGCAGATATACTGTTCCAGTAAATGTCCTCCTAACTGCCTCAGCAGCCACACAGCATCCACATGCTCACTGACGAACTAGCGCACATTGCGAAACCACAGTGAAAGCATGTAGTTATAAAACTGTTGCTTGACTGAACAGTTGCACAAGCAGCATGAAAACAAACCGTTTTAATACAAAGAGAAACTGTAGCGCTGTAGCTCGGTAATAATCTAAAAGCACCTTCACTTCAGTATGAAATCAACTGTCTAGGAGTTGCTGTAACTTCACAACTGAGTATCATTGAAAGAAGTAATTCCCACTCTGTTGGGAAGGAGCTCTTGACTTCTTTGTGATTTTTGTTGTCACTGCGACCACTTTACTGAAGTAACACTTTTGAACAGTTGTGTTACACACTGCAATAGATATGAAGAAATGGAAAGAATAACCATGCAATAAAGCCAGTATGCACAGTATCATAACTAGTATCACAAAATTCTAGTTACAACATTGCAAAATTGTATTAGCTACATGGCATAGTCAGGTAAACCTAGTCTGAAATTTGGAAGGTGCATGCCCATTGGCCCATTGACTACTTAAATATTATGTAAATTTGATACTAAATATTTTGATAGTATTAGTATTTAAGTCGTTCTGAAGTCAGTGCTGAATAAAGTAGTACTGACGCGTTTCTGAGAGATTAGTAAGGTTAGCTCCTGCAGGATAAAAGCTTAAAACCTGGCTACAGGGATGCAGTGAGAGTGAAGTGTACCAGTCAGTCGAAGCCTTGGGGTTCAGGATGTCCTCTTTGGCCGTGAGGAGGGACAGGCTGTAGGTGTCCAGGTTGATCGCTCGCATCGTGATGCTCTGGTGGGAGGCTTCCATTTTTGCTCGTGCAGTCCGGCTGAGTATCCGCGTTAGTTTGTGTCGCAGTTGCGCGCATTCACGCACGCGGGCGATACTTTGCGTTGAAACGGGTGTAAACAAGAGGCGCGCGGGGAGAGCTCGCCTTCTCGCGCCTCATCAGTTCCACTCTGCAGCGCCACGGAGGAGGAGGAGAAGTTTTCTGAAAGGCAAAAGCCCCACCTCCCGTTAGAGCAGGAAAAAAGGAGCTGCAGGAGTTTTCGGGAGGGCGGACTATGGCTGGGTGGGTTTTGTCGACTGCACGGTCAGACTGAACTGAGACTACTGGACAGATGAGTATATGCAGGGAAAAAGTCAGTTGTGAATGTTCACTTCTGATAAAGTGGAGTGAGGGAATCTTCCCAAAGAAGAGTTTTGATGGAGACTCAAACTCAAAAGATTTTAAAGGCTTTCAAATGCCTTTTTTCTTGTTTGTTTTTGGTCCCCATTAACGTGGTTCAAAGTATACAACGATGTCAAAAATAGCTTTTTAAAAAAAGAACAAGCCATATCATTCCAGTGTTCAAGTCCAGTGTTAAATTAACCCTTATTAAACAGATCAAAATGATATAATTTAGAATTTCTAAATTATTATTTGTTACTCAATGCGTATTCTAGTATTAACTACTTATGATTATATATCTATTATATGTTAAATAAGATTACAAGGTAGTACTACAGGAATATTATGTGCAAAAACTGTTATAGAACATAACACAATGTAAATATACAGTATTATATAAAAGATGATCAAAGGAGAGATTTCTGAGGAGATTAGATAAAAGAAGGCAGTAAGGCACCAGATAATAAGCATTTAAAGCATTTTTCTTTTAGATACGAAAGCTTTAAGATTCACTTGCATAAGAACAATGCCTTTTACATGCTTAAAACTGAAAGCAAGTCTTCCAAAAAGAATCTTGCTAAAGGTAAACGGTGGACTCTAAACACAAAAAAAAAATGCAATTGTATTAAGTCAGAGATTTTACTGATTTTACTGTTTTCCTGTTTGTTTCCAACACGTTTAACTGAATAACTTGTATTTCCTTTCTCATTAGCAATATTTGGCCATTTGTTGTCAAAAAATGAAGCTCTTTGCCTGATGATGTTAATTGTATGACAAAATTGACATTAAACTCTACTTTAAATGAGAGAAGTGGACTTCTGTGTATGGCCAGATTTACATATGTATAGTCCTCTGTATTATCTGCCTAGAGCACACTGATTGGTGAACCTAGATCAGACTTGACACAATATAAACAACAAAAGTGCAGCGAAGTATCTTGAAGGAACTGGCTTTTAAGATTTTGATGTAAACAAAATGGCTGACTGTGGTACTTTCAAGGCATTTAAAGGCAGCAGGTTGTCCTCTGACAGGCCATTGAGCTGCCACTCGCTCCGTGCAGGCATCCTTTAGGAACACTTGGCAGCCAGCAGTGAAGCCTTTTACAGTGGAGCTGATCTCTGGAGAGCCCCTTCCCTATCAACAGTGCCAATTTCATGGGAACTGAACTTGAAGCAGCCTCGGTTTAAAAAGAGCAATGGATTTGTCTCCCCGCTCTGTAATGGGGGCATGCACAACAAAACACCCCCAACCTCCTTTCTCACTCTGTCACACACATACACACACTTTTTCAGACCCTTGCTCTTCTCCCGTAGGGTGTTAATAGGGAGCCTCCCCTTTACTCTTCTGAAAAGGCTTTAAACTATATGTTAGGATCTTGTTGTGAGAATTTGATTGCATTCAGTCCCAAGGCATTAGTGTGGTCAATTACTGAGAAGTTGGAAGATTAGTTCTTAATCACAAACACTACTCCAGGTCATCCCAAAGTTACTGTGTGAAGCTCAATCACTCCAGAGAATCTATACCCCTCCGTCTGATGCTTGGCATCAGGCATAATTACCTTTACCTCAAGTGCACCTGCATCCAGAGATGTTCACAAGTCATTTTTACCAAGTCCAAGTCAAGTCTCAAGTCTTTGTGCTCGAGTTCAAGTCAAGTCTCAAGTCTCTGAGCAGCAATGTTTACAAACGGCGACTCTAAATGTGGGATTTTTGAGCTGTAAATGTTGAGCTCTAAATGTTTAGAAGATATGCTAATTGGCCATGACCCACGATTACATTTGGCTGTTGCTTAGCAGGGGGCGGGACTGTGTGCTGTGATACGCCCTCACCAACATGGAGGATTTGCTTTACATGATCTTAAATCTAAATGTAAAATATGAAAAATATATCTCACACTCTAAATGGGAACCTCCACAGTTAGATGGGGCTCAGTAACTCTTTTCCAACAACCCCTCGAAAACCGCTATTAGCTAAAAAACGTTCACCTCGGACAAAAGTGATGGGACACCGGGGCGAGGTGAGCCGTTTTCGGGTCGTTGGAAAGAGTGCGAGATATAAATAAATAATTCCATGAAATGAACATGGTTTACGAGTTATGATTCATGAGTCACAGCACCCGAATCCAAGTCAAGTCTCAAGTCATTGAGGGCAAGTATAAAGTCAAGTCACAAGTCTTTCTTTGTGCGACTTAAGTGCGACTCGAATCCGAGTCTCAGGCTCGTGTCCCCATCTCTGCCTGCTTCAGGATGTCCCACGCTCCTGACAGTGCTCTTCTATGATAATTATACAGGGGGTGTGTGCACAATACCCTTATTCCCATATCTAAACCTAAATAAGCATCTTTCCTCATGAGGGCCAAGCAAAATGTTAAAAATGTCACAAAATAACCGACACCCGCACTCTTTTCTGCAGCTGTTTCTCAGAGTAGTGAAATGAAAACCTCCTTGTTGTTTTTTGTACCTGATTTTCTTCATGTGATTTTTCAGCTCATGGTAGGTCCTGATCGTATCTTCCGTTGTTTTCCTTTGTGGCTTGTCTCTTAGATCTGTTTCTCTCGAAACTCATTTGGAAGAAGTGTGAATCACTCGATATGTGGGACCTTTCCAGAGGTTTGCAAGCCATTAAAAACGATCACAACAGTCCTATAAAGACAGAACAAAAAATCATAAGGTTTCCCTCTAGACCGTACAAATGCTGATTCTCCACAAATCAGCATTAAATCATCTTTACTTACAGATTAAGGCAGAATTATGATGTCACTCGATTATATCAAAACCGTGTAACTCTGACTGAATATGTCAAATTCCCTTGATATTGGGTTAGACTTTTATGACCAATGGACCAATTATGGCCAGAAGTTGCTTGGGACAAACTCATGTTTCATGAAAGTATATTAACATTCTTCCACATAGAGTTTTTGTAATGTTTTTGCTTGCAACCTTAAACAGAAATCATACCCACAGCTCCTAGAAATTGGCGGCTCCAACATGACATCATGCTTTGTGGGCCACGGGCCAACAGTAAACTCACAGCTGCCTGCCTACAACTCCGTTCATCAGTGGGGGAGGAACACTGAAAAATGTGCATATACACGGAATCTTTCTCCAATCAGCAATTGTTGGAGCCTCCCAGACCCCTCCCCAACTGACAGTTTATTTACTTTATGACACGTCACATGCCTGGGAAACCTAGGATGCATCATAACTTCCTGTCATTAGCCTTGCTCTGTGCCCTCTGTAAACAGTTTTGCTCAGTCATGCTTGACTACACAAATTTCTTGGAATTTCCTTTGCAAAAACCTGGACGTTGTTTGGGGTGTTTGCACCAGTTTGTTTTCTTTGACAGGGACGTTTTTTTATCACTAAAGCTTTTTGACCTCAAGGTGATTCACACAGGAATTATATTGTTGCAGAATAGTATGTTCTCATCTCAGCAATGATGAAACACCAGACTGACCCATTTTGTGTCAGATATTCCAAAATATGACTGCATGATTCCTAAGGGACTTTTTTTGCCAGTACCTTGCTCAGGGTAGCTCAGTGGTGCCTAGCAGCCTTGGGGATCGAACCCGGACTTTCTGGTCGCCGGGCAGATCCCTTAACCACTAGGCCATCCAACTGCCGCATGACTTCCTTGCATGGTTTCTGACAGTATATGGACAAATTATGGACAAATTATGGACTTCAAGTCTTCACTACTGTTTTAAGCTGTGCAGCATATACTTATGCAGCATACATTTTACCATTTTGACCATTTAAATCCCATCAGGCAGGCCATGAATTAATGAGATTAATTAATGGCCTGCAGGATGATTTAGGCATGCATGGCGCTAATTATTGGGGTAATAAGCTTCAGTGCCTTAAAGAAGCAAACAATTGATGGCAAACATTAATCAGCTACATTAGAGGTAACTGGAGAATTGGGTAAAACAGAACATTTCTTCATTTGTCCTTTGGCTGAAAACATTATCTAACAATCAAGTTTCTCTGTTTTGTTGACCTGACAGAGCGGTCATAGTTCAAAAAGAGTAAGCTATGCACACCACACCAGGGCTCTCTTTTGTGTGATCCTGTGATTTTCTTACCTTCTGTAGTTCTTCTTATCCTTTCATAATACAATGCTTTCCAAAAACTCTGAAACTTCTAGACTATGGAAAGAATGCTGGGCCTCCAGCACAGCATTTCCTGCACGTTATCAAGTACATCCTTGTAGTGTGTTTTCCTTTGCAAGGGCGTGAAACATGGCTGATATTATATCAAGTTGTACATCAAATCAGCCCCCACCCCACTGTGTTTTTATTATAAGCAGCCAAGGGGAAAACACTGCAAGAAGTGGATTTACTTTCTCAATCCTCCCACTCTATTTCAGTCCAGTCTCATGAAAAACAGCGCATTGTTGATCGCAAGGCATGCCAGCGTCCAAATGGGTTCAGTGCAATCTGTGGACAAACTTCTGTGGACTAGGCTATCTGTACTGTTTTGGGGTAATCGGTAGGTGTTTGTTTTCAGACAGTATGGAAATGTTTAGAGGCCGGTGCAACCATGATGACCAAATCTTGACCACAGTTTTGAAATTTTAGTAGCTATCCAATGTTGTTGCGGTCTTTTCCAAACATTGTACAGTGCACCAACACCGCCTCACTTTATAGCCACGTTCTAACACACATTTCTTGACCCTGTTTTTGGAGTACTATTGTGTATTTCGTGTTTTCCCTGTTCTAGCACAACCACCTCAATTCAAACTGTGGTCTGATATGCTACACCTTACAATAACATGAGTTTCATGTGTGGATTGTATATATCAGACACTATTTACATTTTTCTTACTGAAATGTGTCCCTAGTGTGACCAAATGAGAGCCAGTTTTACTTTCCCCACATCAACACATTCATCATTTTAATTCTAGGTACTTATTGTAAACCTGGTTTCTCCCTAGTTACTGCCTGCCACTCCAGCCTCGTCTATACTCAGATAGTCAGCATTCACACATCTCTGCACTTGTAAATATGCAAATACAGATGAATGTGGTCAAAGTCCACCTCTGAACAACTCTGACTGTGGTTTGAGTAATTTAATCACAGTGCATCCCGAGTGTTAACTGCCTTTTTATGCAAATTCAAACATGATCTGATCACCATTACCGTAAGGCGTAAACAGCTTTTTAAACCAATTGGCTTTGTAAATCACAGTTTTGAAATCACAGTGCAGAGCATTCCAGGTATTTTTAAAAAGTAGTTTGGGGAAAATTGAATTGAATTTACACATTTTTGCACTTATGCCAGATGTAAACGATAAGACAAGAAATGTTTTAATACTGGAGCTCTGAGGCTAACTTTGCTAACAAACAGTAGGGGCACTATTCTATTCACGTCAGAGCATGCCATGTGTACATAAGGCATAAAAAATAACAAATTATTTTGTGCCTATTTCTAACTCGTAGTGGTGCTTTTTAAATCTGTTGTGGCTGGACATGTTGTTGCCACATCGCTATTTTAAAACAGCTATTTTAAAAAATGACATAGCACTATTGACCATGTCCAAAGTATTATTTAACAATATTTAAGTGGCCTGTTTTAGAAATGTGCAGATACATGGTGCTCGTAATAAACACCAGCACTTGCTTAAAGTGCACTTTTTGTTGTATTATTTCATTTAATTTATATATGTTTTATCATAGAGTACAATTGCTCCAGTCATGAAATAATAGCAGTTAATGACACAGCGAAAGAACAAAAATAAACTGTGTTTTAAAAAAGAAATCAATTTCTATTTGACGCACGTGGATATATAAACACAGAGGGTAAAGGGTGTTCATGCGCCCCTGCCTCTTGACTCTGAGGTGATTGGTCGATTGCATCTTAGACCCAAAACATAGGAGAACCATTTTGTCCATTACATTGGTGTAAAGTTTTATTCTCTGCCAAAACCGCAAAAAATACCCATAAAATTTAGTTGTGCCTTGTGCTTCACACTTTGTGTTAGATTGTCAAAATAGAGTCTTCGTAAATACACCTCTAAAAACTTTACTCAACCCGCTTAAACTACGTCCAGTTCTTCAGATACTGCAGGCTTGTCAATGTGGTTTAGGGCATCATCTGACTTACTTTGAGATATAAAAACCAACAAAATTTCGTTGTGTAGTAGCCGATTTAAACTCATTTTTGCTAGTTTGTGGGCTAATTTTTATGAACCTTATCATGTGACCAAGATGAGCATTTTTAAAAATCAAAATAAAAGATCTTTCAGACTGATAATCAATAAAATATTTTCATTCTATCTTTCTGTGCGGTACTAAATGACTCTTGGACCGATACCGTCTGCACTCCAGTGGTTGGGAACCTCTGTCTTAAACCAAATCAACAACTAGGTACTGCCTTAATGAAGATGAAAAGTTTTAATGATGTATTTTTACAGAAGAAATTTGGGTAGACTAATAGTTTCCATAGCTCCAATGCTGAAATAAATAGGAAAAATGTGAACTCCACAATCTCTGGTGTATGACTAGATCTAGGCTTTAATATTGTGTAAAATGTTTTTTTGTTGAACTATTCCTGTAAGTAACAGAGAAAGAAAACTAGGTAAGCTGTGCTTAGCAGTCACAACAGAAGCACAGTCAGTGTAAGGGAAAGGGTTAAAACCCAGTGAGCAGAGAGAACTGTGTACTGGTCTCCAGGGGCAAATGACTTTTCAGCTTTCTTGTCTGTTAGCCTATGTTTGCATACATGTGAAAACAACTAAAAACAACATGTTTAATGAAATAGGTGTGAACATATTGAAAGCTGTGGGAGGTACGCCTGTGACATTACACTGTGAATGTAGCCATGCATGTAATTTGCATTTACACATACACACAGATGCACGCCTCATGATCAGGACTGTAAAAAGATACAAAGAGATAATAGTACGAGAGGGGAGTAGCTATTAAGCTAAGATTAGTTTGTCAACTAAATTACAATTATATAATTGTTCGTTTAAAAGTATAATTAGTAGGAAAAATGGCACTTAAGTATTATAAATGTTGTCCAAAACTATATTTGTGCTGAGAATGTGTTTTACCAATTAGAAGCACAAACTAAACTAAACCTAAGGCTGTTGATTATGAGGTAACTGGTTTAGCTAATATAAGCTAACATTCAAGATAAGCTAATAGGTAGTAAACTTGAGACTTACAATCTTAAGACCTCCAGTAACACTTGACCTATAAATCCTTGATCACAATTGATATAAACTTTTATTTGAACATTTTACAAAGGTCCATTTTAACAAGCGCTGCTTGTCAGTTGTCCTCCAGAAAGTGTATTAAGCCTTGTTGGAATAAGCCTTTGTCTGTGTAGGTTAATGTGTTGTTATAAAAGACTTGTGTAGATGCCATGTAGTCTTATAAAATGTCACTAAACCTTTATTGGATAAGCAAAATTTTTACGAAAGTGACCATTCCGTCATACATGAACACACCACAGCACAAACAGCAACACTAGGCCACTAACAGCCCCACTCAATAATATACAGTTATTCTGTGCAAAAGAGACTTCAAGTAATGTCAAGTCAATCACGCACACAGACAGATCAATAATGAGAGGAAGGGCGGGATTACAGTACCAATATATCTATATATAAATATATCTCAGAGGAAATACTATTGAGGGGACTCAACAAGGAGACAATAACAACAACACAATATACTACTTTTGAATTATTTAAATTTGCATATAACAATGCCATTAATCACAGACAATGTAAAAAAAAAAACATTTTGAATCATTGCCCAGCATTAATTCTAATATAATTATTAACACAAAGTTGGGTTGGGAGCTAGGTCTACACTACACAAGCTATAATGACTTTCACCTTGATATTTTAGCGTGGATTTTCTCTCTCTCTCTGTCTGTCTGTCTGTCTGTCTGCCTCTCTCCTCTCTCTCTCTTTCTCTCTCTGGTTCGTGACTTTTCCAGATAGTGCCTGTTTTAAACCTGACTCGCTCTCTCTGTGCCTATCTATCTCTCTTGCTCTCTCTATCTCTGTCTCTGTCTCTCTCTCTCTCTCACTCTTTCCCTTTCTCTGTCTCTCTCTCATTCATGCGATCATCTCTCTCTTTCTCTCTGTCTG
>JBBPDH010002653.1:0-11629 GCA_037974565.1 Clupeocharax schoutedeni
TCATATGTTTGACAGTTTGACACTTATGTCTATAAAACAGAACTAATCTTACTTTGTACATTATGGATGTACTAGAGGTGTTGCAATAAAAAATGTAGAGGGTTGATATATTGCAATGTCCCAGTCAGGTTGCATTTAGGGTGATTGTTGTGCCTCGTGTTAATCAGTGTTTTCATTTACAGAGTTAGAGCATTCAGCATTATTTGAGTACAACATCTGAAACAAAAGCTGCACCTTTAATATCATGATCTTGATTGTGTGCAAAAGTCTTGTGTAATAGCACTATATGTGACTCACTGTAGAGAACAACTCCAAACTGCTATTTGTGATAACTACTAAACATTTATCTATACTAGTTATAATCCCCATTTCTTACTCTCCACAGCATTTTGTGTATATAACGGTGTGTTTAGTGCCAAGCGTTTTTTGGGGACTTCTATTTTGACCGTATTATTTAGTTTTTGCCTATGTGTCTCTGTGTCTCTCGTAACATGATACAGGTCCCTGATTCTGTTAGCTGTCCTTAGCAACGGAGATGTAAGGAGCAGCCCATAGATGTGCTGAAAAAGTCTATCAGGTGTCAGCAGCTGCAGCAGTATCTTATCTCCTGTAATATCGGTGGTGAAGCTGCAGTTGCAGGTGTTTGAGTGAGAGCTGAAAGAGATGCCATAAAAAATGTCTCTCTTTATGAACACTGAGTATTTTTGTGCTGTGACTGTAGACTCTTGTCTTCTCTGCCTGTAACTGCAAAATGGTAATCAGAGTTTCCATCACTGCATAAACAACACTAAATATTGTGACTGCCCCCCACCACCCAATTGGCTGCTGCCCAATCAGTTGTGCAGGTCAAATTCAGTTTCAGCTCTGGTGTGTGGGCCGCCGGAAGCGTTACCAGCCAAACAGCTTTCTTTTAATCAGGAGCTTCCCCTCCCTCATTACCTGACCTGTTTAAATTACTTTAGGTTAACCTGATCCTGCTAGTTAAATAACAAAGCTGGTCTGTAACTATTTAACAATAGAGAGCTCATTAATAACGTCCTTTACAGCTGATTTATATGGTAAATAATGGGGGCCATTTAAAACAAATTCTCCCATTGAACTGACTCCGCTCCATTACTGCAGTAGCTAGAGATGCAGAGGCGTGAGGAGAATAAAATCCACAGCAAGAGACGTCGTTGCATCTCAGAATTTGACCAAAAAGAATTATTACTTGGAATAGTGGCCTGTCACATGCTAACATGCTAGCCGAGTCTTTATAAGAAAGTCTCTCCACTGAGTGCTATTGTATGACTTGCATTTATTTCCAGTCATGCAAACAAAAAGGCACATTTATGTTCTAAATACTTGAAAGTGTAAGTAAAATCAGACAAAACAAAGCAAACATAAGGTTATTTTTCAGACTGCAGGGCAGGCTTTTCCCGCCGGCAGCTTCATCACAAGTCAATTGGCTCTTATTACTGCAGGACAGGACTTTACTGTAAACAGATACCATGCTGAGCACTGCATTTCTTTAACCAGTAAAGGGATTTCTCCTTTATAAGGTCTCTGATACAGTGCAATACACTGCACAACCACTCAATAAGATATTCATACTATACTGTAACACCCCTCAGATATACAAAGACAGAAACCGCATTTGAGATTGTTTGACTTCTTGCAGTTGGAGGTAAACGCTTAACGGCTTGTGTGTGTGCAGAACGCAGCGCTGAACTGATTACGATGAGCTTTCATTACTTAGCTACATTAGTCTCATAGCTCCTGCGCCACACTAAAGGAGGCGGTTTTAGACACCAAGCCTGTCTTGGCTGACGGACTACATTTGGGGTTAAGGGGGAAAAACTGTGCAAATTAGCTTTTTGGCCAAACCGTCACTTTAGCGGAAGGTGGATGTCGGTTGTGTTTTGGGCTTTGAACTGATGGCGACTTCAGACGCACCAGCTGTTGTGTGTGTGATGTTTCACTCGAGCCAGCCGCTGCATATGGGCCTGAGCTTTCAGGGCTCTGCCCCTGTGTTCTCCCTGCCCTACCTGCAGATATCAGGAGAGCAGAGCTCAGCCCCTTTTTCTCCCTTTTTGGGGAAAGGCAGCCTGCTGGTGTCATTTGCATGTGATTTGCATACATCGAGCCAGTTGGGAACGTCAAGAGGCCAAATTAACTAGTTTTCAGTTTGCATCTCATTTGCATAGGAACTGTTTCGCGGAGGTTACTCCAATAGGTGACCTTAATTGCCTTCGTCCTTGTGCGGGGAGAAGGCAGGCTCTGATTGCAATTAATGTCATTAAGCAAAGTATCAATATGACCAGGAGAATACATTTGCATGCGATCAGGACGAGGATGCGCAAGCTGTTTTCAATCAAGGAGCTTTTGTTTTGTGCGCGTAGATGTTCTGTCATACTTTTCATAAGGATGAAAAATTGGGCTTGGCCATGATGGGTGTGGAGCTTATCAGCATGATCAATCTCACTCAGCAGTCCAAGCAGAGATGCATTTGTTACATTAGAGGTGAGGTCAGAAAGTGGCCTTGTTAAATAGTTTGGAGCTTAGTGTGGGTGAGCGTGGTGCGGTCAGTGTCCGAGAGGTGGATCACGAGCTGTGGCTCAGTTCTGTGATGTGGTTTTCTGGGGGGAAATGCCTTGAAAGCTTTTTAAAGATGACATAATGTAGTTTTCTCTTTCTTTTTTTCAATTAAATATAGCTCCCAGCCATGGCATGTTTGCAAGCCTATGAGGCTATGAGGTTAACATAGCTAACAGACCCAAGATTCAAGATACTTTGTTTGTCACTTACACAGTTATACAAGTATAACGTGCAGTAAAATGTGCCCCAAATCACACCTAGGACTGTGCAAATAAAGAGAGAAGAAAAGAAAATAGAATAACAAATAGACTAAAAATAAAATAAGAATTATTCTGTGTAAGATGGACATATTATGCAAAATTGACATTTGAATATACACTGTACATGTACAATTGCATTCATATGCATGATAAAGTACAGGGTGCCGTATTTGTATGATTAGGGCACATAAACAGGTGGGTATAGATGGAATATGGAATCTACAATATATACATGTATTTATACTAGGGCTGGGCCGTTAACGCTGCGAGATTATCGCGCGATAAAAAATATCGACATTAATGCCCCCCTTCCCAGACAGAGGGAGCTGGGTCTATACCAGCGTTTCTCAAACTATTGGCCGCGGACCGGTGCCGGTCCATGAGAGGGTTCCTGCCAGTCCGCAGAGCCTTGCTTCTGCACCAATCAAAATTCAGTTCTCAGCCATGCTCAGCCAAGAATCACGCGGTTAACGCCGTTAACGCGTTGTTAAAAAAAAAATGTATCTATGCCCACCTCTAAATTATACACCCTAATTGTTTTGGTAAATTCCAGCTGCAACTTCTCTCAACCTGCTTTAACCACATTAAGCTCTTCCTTAAGGCCAGTCTTGTGAATATGGTATATGACTTACTGTGACCTATACAGCTTGTTTGGAAACAGAAATGTATAAAGCATCCTAATTCATTCTTTCATGAACATTTTCCAACCTCTGTTCATATATTAGTATGTAATTGATCTCTTTTCTGATTGGCTGCCCTGTAGTGCAGATCATTCAAATGACATCACAGGGCTGAAACACTCCTTAGAACTTCAGTATGAATGGGTGGGGCTAAAGTGATCTAGACTAAATAAGGAGATAAATGCAAATGTGTTTTCGCAGCTTCCCTTTCATATATTGGCTGTATGGATGGTGAAATGCACCTAGAGTTTCAAAGCAATCTCTAATTCTTAATAATTCTATAAAAGTAATACTAGGGGCTCTTTAAGGTATTAAAATGCACTGCAATAATAATTTGTCTACAGTAATCTCCTGCTTTTCGCGAGGATTGTGTTCCAAGAGCACCCGCTTATAGTGAAAAAACGCATTGTTGTGTTTTGGTAGTAAAATACTTTTTTAAAAGTGTAAAGCCTAAATATGTCCCCAAATCTGCTCCCAGAACACTTTAATTCTGTGTTAAACTCAGTTTAATGCATTACCCTTAAAGAAAATGTAAAGGTAAATAATCAGAATCAGAAAACTTTATAGCTTAAAAAACATTACCATTACCGGTTAGCATTAGCAGTGTGCAAACATTCATAGGCTGTGTCCAAAATCGCATATTTCCCTACTTTAAAGTATGTGAAAAGCAGTACGCGAGGCGAGTAGTGTGTCCGAATTCGTAGTATGGGAAAAACAGTAGCCGAGAAGTTCCCGGATGACCTACTGCTTCCGGCCGCATTCTGTAGTAGACATTCGATGGACACTGCACTATCCCATAAGGCAGCGGGAGAGGCGGCGGCATATTCAAAAAATGGCGGAAAACGGAAACGCGGCTCTTTTCAAGTGTAAGTACCTTAAAGAAAACGTTAAATTACACGTTCATTGTGGTTAAAGTACACTTGTGAGTAAATGCCCTCTGTAAAGGTAAACAATAACGCGCTGCTGTGACGACACACGACACATGACATCATCAACACAGCGGATGCAGTATGTCCGAATTCCATTCATACTGCTCTCATTCATACTGTATAGAACGTACTATTTTAACGGTAGAGCAGAACGCGTATAATTCATATGTAGTACCTAGTATGTAGTATGCGATTTTGGGCGCAGCCATACACTACTTCTCTTTATGGTGGTTGACAACTTTTCAGTGTATTACAGGTTAGTATTATAATACAGTTCGGTTCTCAGAGAAATCCATGTCCGAATGCTGATCCACGTAAAACCGAGGGGTTTCTGTAATCCCTAAACCAGATGTCCAAGTCTGCAGCACTGAAGCATGAAGAGTTGAATAGTTTGAGAGAAGTTTCAGGTAAATATTTCCCAGAAATAATTTGGAAGACTGTTCGAGTGTAAGCTGCGCTTGCCTTATAGCTCCAGTTCAATAGTTTGGGTTCCAAACGTGTCTTGACCTATTGACAACATCTGTGGAAGTGGAAAACCCAATACGTGGAAAATTGGGTAAATCTGATTTTCAGCTAATCAGCCCTTTAATGATTAGTGCTCTCACTGGCTCCTCTCAGTGGAGGAGGCAGGAGGCATTCAGCAGCAAATCCTATCAGCCTGTAGAATCACATGCTGTCTGTAAGCAGAAAATACACCAGAACAGCCGAGAATTTGCATTCCACAGTGTATTGGATAGTAGCTACAATGTACACTACCACTCAAAAGTCTTACCTTTTATCAATTTCTTTCATGAACTGCAGAATTTTATTCTTTATAAACATTAAGTTGTTAAAAGGACATGCAAAAAATAACATTTTTGAAAGAAAAATAGATTTCCTTTCTAAAATGGAAAGAATAAGTAACGGTTCATGTCGGACTTTAAATGCACTTGTTAACTTTTCGTGCTAGTTATATACTTAATATCTAGTGGTCTGGTTGATTTATATTTTTATAATTCTATTAGGTGATTTTCTTTTTATAGTTCAGTAGTCATGAATAAAAAAACTCATGAAGATACTCGGTGAACAAAGTATAAATGTATTTGTTAGCAAAGAGTGTTTTTTAGTGAGTAACAGGACAGTGAGGAGAATCTCAGTTTGCAGAAACTTGACTGATAGTATGTATGTAAACTGGAAAGGAAAATGTAGGTTTGTTTCCGATGCATCAACCCTGGAATATCAGAATTTTTATAATACAGTAACCCCCCGCTTTTAATGGGGGTTTAAAAACCTAAAAATGCCCATTTTTATAGTATAAGCCCTAAATATGCCCCCAAATGTGTTCTCAGAACACTCAGTTTAATGCATTACCCTTATAGAAAATGTGAAGGTAAACTGAGTAAATTCCCCACTGAGATGTGCATCCCTCAGTGGGACACGGCGGCGAGGTGAACAGTTTTCAGGGAATAACCCCTGACCTAAAAGTACAAATATGGGCTCATTGGAAAGGTCTCCTGAAGTGCACCACAGAGATATCGTGCTTGGAGCGCGGGGGCTCTGCCCTGGTGTGGAATCCGAAAAAAGTGCTTCCAGATCTGATAGAGCCTGCCCTGAGTCCCCTTGTGTAAAACATCCAGAAAAAATATATTTATTTATTATTTAATATTTATTATATGTAATATTTATTGACACAAAAAAGCAAAAAAAAAAAAAAGGCGGAGGATATTTGCAGTTTCTGTGTTGTGGGGATTTCCGAGGTTGGTTCTCAAAAATAATCTGCGTGTGACTAAATCTGCGACTCCTGATCCGCATACAGCTGTATTCAATAAAGCGTATGCATATTTTGGACAAAGAAAAATATATATTTATTTTCAAATGTAAAAAGTTTGTTTTTGCTCCATGTTTCATGACTCTAAGCAGCTTTATTAAATTTCCACTATATAACTAATCTGAAGGATAATCATTTAATTCAGCTGTACTAAGATTTTGTTACATTTGTGAATAATTTCCCTAAAGAATCGGATCATAATGAGTCTGCTTTCATACCCTGGTTATATATGAGAGATTTGACTGCTATATATGAGAGATTTGACTGCTGACTCCATTGAGCCTCATAAATAGTTTGTACCACGCTGTTCTCTGTAGAGGAGTGAGAGAAAGAGAATTCTATACATTTTCACCTCTGTTCAGGCCTCTCCACCTCAGGCTACATTTATAATTGAGCACTGAGCTGAGACAGGCTTCAAAAAGCTGAGGCGAGGGAACGAGAGTGGAACCGTAATGATGCAGCTCTTCGTCTCTTAATCTATATTCCAATACACTCACTGAGGCCCAGGCGTCACACTCTCCCCAAGCCTTCTCATATGTGTCCAGAGAAATCAGTTGTTTAGAACATCAGAGGCTCTAATAAGTGCCTGGCCTGAGGAACCCGGACTGGAATGAAGATCCTCTGCTTTTTTTCTTCTGAAGCTGAAAGTGTGGAGTGATGACTGGAACACACGATGATAAACAAGTTCCTGCAGGACTTCAGCTGCTGCATGACACCTTGATCACACCATAAACAGGTGTGTGTGTGTGTGTGTGTGAGAGCGCGAGAGAGACACACTTGGTTGTATATGTTCTTTCTCACCTCAGGTTTGACATCAGTATCTCTTTTTTTGCCACAATTTCCTGCTAGCTGTCTTTTCCTTCCATACTTCCTTCTTTGTCTTCCTCTGTCTTTCTGTCTGTCTTTCTTTCCTCTCCTCAAATCTTTTTTTCTCTTTCTTTCTTTCTTTCTTCTCTTTCTTTCTTTCTTTCTTCTCTTTCTTTCTTTCCTTCTCTTTCTTTTCCTTCTTCTCTTTCTTCCTTTCCTTCTTTCCTTCCTGCTTTTCTTATTTCCTTCCTTCCTTCCCTTCTTGTTCTTTCTTCCCCTGTCAGTTTCATTTGTCTCTTCTATCCCTCTGTCGTCTTTCCTTTTCTTTCTCTTTCTTGCTTTCTTTTTTGCCCTCCTCTCTTCCTTTCCTTTCACTCCCTTCCTTCTGTCTAACAGTTCACACCAGTCTGTGTTGTTATATCAGGATCTAAATGTGCGACATTAAACCAAATGGCTAAATTCCCCGCCCCTTCTAAATGAGCTCCATTTTTTTACTCAGTGTAAAGTGGAGCTCTATTGGAAGCTTGTGCAGGACGGCCCTCGTGCTTCTTCAGAGGGAGTCTAACTTCACTCTCTAGGGTCTTCACTTTCTCTAGAAACTTGGCAAGCGTCAGATCTGTCAGTTATAGCCTGGTGTGTGTGTGTGTATTAAGAGGACAAAGAAAATCATGAAGCCTGCTGCTGCTGCTGATGATGCCAAGAAGTGACCGTGGAAGAGGCTTTTACAGCTCATATCTATGCAAGAAGGGGTCACGGTTTTCTCTATGGTCTGTTCCAATTTGTCCGCAACTGTCAAAAACAAAATGTGATGTGGCATTGAGTTGCCTCCAGGTATTGTGACTTTAATTCTGCACATCATCCTTTCTTCAGTATATCAGAGTGGTCATAACAAACCTCCAGAAAAGGCAGATTTATAGCAGACCAGTGGCAAACACTTGATGGGGTATGTCATTAATGATACTGTATTACATTACTGATGCATGATACAGTAGCCTGATGTTACGACTATTAATGTAATGTTCATAACCCATAAAATGGGAGTTCTGGAGAACTGGATACTGGAATGGTGGAGATGAGAACAGAGACGGTCACAATAGATTTCCCATCTGATTCAAGTAAACAGTGCTTACTGCAGTTTTACTGTGATTCCTTTATGGAAGTCTGAATATGGTGTGTGTTTGTTAATGAAAATACTGAGAATCTAAAGCATAAGCCTGTTAACAGTCACCAGCGATGCAGACGTGGTAGTGAGACTTCATTTGGTTTGTTTTCATGGATGTGGATTTCAGCACTAACGCGACACATCATGCAGTAAATGCAGCGTCACTGGAGGAACAGTTTGGGTTCTTTTAATGGTATTTTACAAAATGTTTTTATGTGCAACACTCACAGAACCATTTGAATATTTAAATGGTTCTTTGTCCAGATAAAGCGTTCTTTATGATTGGAAACCTGTTCTGTATGGTTCTTTAAAAAACCCTTTTAAAAATAGTTCTACTGACAAGTAGAAGTTTGAAATCAAAGAACCGTGTCTGAGAACTATGTGCTGTTCACACCTTTATGTAACCAGAAAGAACTGTATTAGCTGTATAATTGATCACGACAAAATACTCTGCAATCAAATGCAGTCATTGCTAAAACAGTAATAATAACTAGGGATGGCATGATACCAGTTTTTCCTGTCCGAGACCATTCCAGTGCTGTTTTTTTCCCTCTTTTAAACAACCAGGCTGTTAATGATACAGTTTTCTGGATGCACTTTAATTGTGAATGGTTCCCTACATCCTCTAGAGGGCGCTATGTAAGTTTCTGCACCCATATAATGCACAGTGTATCCTGTATGGAGTTCTGCACACGTAGGTGAATCATTATTGGCTCTTTATTAGAAAGATTATACACTATTTGGGAGCAGGAGTATGTATTTAAAGTGCACAATGTAGGAAACAGGCAACTGTGTGTTATTCGTGTTCTTTATGATCCGTTCCTCAAAGTTTACTTGTACGTGGCGGTTCAGGCTGTTTCTGATATCCAATCCAATGATTTAAGTTCTGATATATAAAATTCTTCAGTAACATAAAGTATTTCCATATTGTTTCTGCCTGTCCTGTCATCATGAATATTTACTATACACTTGAAAATATTTTCTTTTAGTTTCATGTGACCGTGTACATACATATTGGCTAAATGTAGTGATGCTTTTTGTCCCGCATGGTGTATGAACAGTGTTCAGAAGCAGACAGCCTACACACACACACTTTTGAGCGGGAGCCAAGCTGCTGAAGCCCTTGGGGGGGACACATTCGCGTGTGTGTGTTAACTCTGTTTGACCAAGACGGCGCCCTGTCATTCCGGGCAGGCCGTAGGGGCGCTTACACACACCATGTTTGACATGACGGCTGACCTCCTTACTGTGTGTGAAGTGTGCGTCTGGCTCTTTTTTCTGCTTCCTTCGTGTCTGTTGTTGCTTTGGTGCGTTATATAAGTGTCCTCTTCCTATAGAGGCTGGACTGTTTGTTGTGAAACGCGAGATGCCTTATTTGTGCCGCGCTGCGGCCGCATTAATGCATGCCCGAATAGCAGCGGCCGCCTATGTCTCTGACCGCAGGCGTTGGCTTTTTACCGGTTTTAGATGTTCCGCCTTCCACGTGTTCAGCAATGTGCCCGTCATTCTGCTGTGCTTTTTTTTTTTTTTGCAGGTTCTGCCTGTTTTACCTCAGCTGTTGTATCCAAACTGGTGTTCAGAATAAGCAGCGGTGTGTGTAATAGTGTGCCTGGGCCAGTGGGCTCGCTTCTTTGAAGCTTCTCTCATCACCTCTCTGAGTCACACCAGCATAATCGACCACAGATACACAGTGTGATGTATTCTGGCATTCGCTTGGCCTTGTTTTTCCTCTGTGTGACAAACTGCACGTGTGTGTGTGTGTGTGTGTTTTGAGAGAGAGAGAGAGAGAAAAAGAGGACCAAAGCCTCTTGAATTTCCCTGTTCTGTCATCACAGACATTCTCAGATTCTCAAATGGGGCCCACTGAGTTTAGGCTGTGTCTCTAAACAGCCTGGTTTCAACTCATGTGGTCTCGCTGCAGTGTCCAGTAAACCGTTGCGCAGGGTTTTTCCCCGAGCTCACGGTGTGCCAGGCCCTGTGCCCTGTGGTTGCGCTGGTGTTTCCAGCTGTTTGCTTTGCTTGAACACACTCATTGTTGGAGTGCAGCTACGAGGACATGGTGGCAGTGAGAAGAAGCCAAAAAAAAAAAAAAAGAGTCCACAAAGAGGCCGAGGGTGAATCGGGGTGCTGTTTATTTTTAAGGCAGGGCACTACAGGTGAATAGGCTCTTTCTTTTTAATAGCACATACCACAATGCATCTTTGCCAATTGATTTTTTTTTTAATACTGCATTTTATTAAAATCCTCTTTAATCAGAAAAGAATATGCACTGTTGTTTTAGGTCACTTCAAAATTCAACATAATTCCGCCTAAGAAAGTTATATATTAGGAAATATTTCTGTGAAATCCTCCAGAACATGGTTAGGGATGAACCAGTAAAATCTGATCGATGTGGATGTCTTCTGGAAACTGAGATTTGTTTTCTAAGCACTAGTGATGGGAAGTTCGACTCTTTTCATAGAGCCGGCTCTTGTGGCTCGACTCCCAAAGAAGAGCCGGTTCTTTCTCCTGCCAAACGGCTCTTAGTTTAGCATCATCTGTAGCGTCGTATTTTAGCCTAACTTGGCAAATATGAATGCTTTGTGTGTTGATAAACCCTTTTGCAATTAGTGTTTCTATGTGAAGCCTCATAATTGCCTAATTCTGTGTTCTGTTACAAAAGCAGGCATTCTTTTAAAAATATTTTTATCAAACTTTTAATTTTTACACTGCAAACAAATCCACTGAACAAAACTTGGTAACCAAACACTATGTCCTCAGTGCAGGCTGACATTCAACATCAAATGCCTCAGGATGGATCGGCTGATGCGGTTTCTCCTCTTAGTCAGGTGGAGCGTCTGTCCGTCCATCCGCCCTGCAGATACTAACTGTCACGTCTCTCGTACTCTCTGTTTTCACATAATGGTATGATCCTATATGCTCATGTGTGATTGCTGCTAAATAAAATGAAGTTCTGCCGTTAGCAGAGCAGCGAAAGGAAATAAAGTGGGGAGCCGGCTGTCACTCGATGAGAGACGGCTCTTCTGATTCACTACAAGGCATCGGCTCTTAGAGCCGCTGTTTTTCCTCATGACACATCACTACTAAGCACAGAAATAAGAACTGCATCTCCCGTTGAGATCTCTATTATATGTATATTCTACAAATGTCACAAAATACATATATGGACATTCTAGGTAAATTTAACAACAAAGGAGTCTTTCAGTGATGTGTCACAGCATGATGAGACAAAGTGTGGGTGGAGCTCTTCTTTAGGTTGTAAAATTTTAGAATAATATGAATGGATATAGATTAACTTCATACACTGCAATTCATAGTTTTCATTCATGTGTCCACCTGGAGAAAGACCTCAGCTGGTCCCTCAACACCAGTTCCCTACACAAGAAAGCCCAACAGCGTCTCTTCTT
>JBBPDH010002673.1:0-11628 GCA_037974565.1 Clupeocharax schoutedeni
TGCAGGGGAGGCGCCATGGTTTCTGCCCATGTTTGATAATGGTCATTTTGAAAGTATAAGAAGTCCTCTGCGAAGGATGAATTCAGAGAGAACTTCAAGACTCAGGACTGCCCTGGGTTGTGAATAGCTCTCTCCATCTGCAGATGAAATAAAACTTTTTGTTTTGAGCGAAGAAGACTTTGTCTGTTTGATGATTCTCTTCCCCCAGAAGTCAATCTGTAGGCAAGACTTAGTGACTTGAATTGAATTCAGAGAATCATAAATAGTCAATGTAGGTCAATCAGCAGTGGGGTGACATGCGACCTTTTCAGCTGAGCTGCTGCATTCTGAACCAGAACTTGTATTGTACAAGCAGGAAGGTACTGCCATAATCGAGGTGAGATAACCATTGCTTGTACCAGGATTTGGCTGGCATACTGAGTAAGGCATGGCTTCATTTTCCTGATGTTGTACACGGCAAAGCAACATCGAGTGACAGATACGATGTGGTCACAGAAGGACAGCTGATCATCATTCATGACAACCAGGTTGCTCACTGCCTTGGATGTTGTGAAGAGTGAAGAGGTTTGCCAAGATGAAGAGGCAAGGATTTGCTGTAGGTGGTGTTTCTTCATCCATGTGGATATGTCTGATTGACAAGCCGAGACATGCCAAGACAGTCTAGTTGTCTGGTGGGAAGGACAGGTATAGCTTAGAGAAACCATGATAGCAGAGAAGCCCAACAAAGATTTGTAAATTGCAAAAACCATGAATGAATGCACAGAGATGTAAGATTTGAACCAAGGATGAGATCTGCCTGAGATGCCCATGTCTAATAAGCATAGGAGGATATTTTGATCAACTGTATCGAAGACTTCTGATACAGGCAGGCTCTATTTCCCTCAGGACGACCACGACTAAATCTACCAGCTGGTCAATACAGCTGTATCCAGATGTGCAACTCACAGCTGCTCTGTAGAGTAGTCTCTCTCCCAAGACTGGCCCAGTAAACTAAATGCAAGCTCGGTGACTGGTAACAGGGGCCCAAGAGACTTGAGGGCCGGTTGTTTGAGACCAGGAGAACTGAAAGCTGACTGCTCAGGACGAGTAGACTTGGCAGTTTCTTGCTCTAGACCAGCAGACTTGGGAACTTCTCTGAACCACGCAAGCAGCACCGGTGACAGCATGGAACTGTAACTGTAGGGGGTGCAGGTGGCGATAAGGAGATCTCCAGAACAGCAGGTAATGCCAGCAACAGCAAGGAGCCCACTGGAACAAGAAGCAGCTCCCAAAAACCCATAAATAAATGTACCTGGCCACTTATCTCTTCATGGACCATACTTCATGGACCAGCTGAGGCCTCCTTGTGGAGTAGCCTCTCTTCCAAGCTTAGCCTACATTTACATTCATGGCATTTAGCAGACACTTTTATCCAAAGCAATTTCCATTCCGTAACTAAGGAGGCAGACTCCCTGGAGCAACTTGGGGTTAAGAGTCTTGCTCAGGGACCCAGTGGTGGTGCTGAAGGTAGGATGCAAACCCATGACCTCTTGGTCCGGAGGCAAGTATCCTACCCACTGAGCTACCTCCACCCAGTCACCTTCCTACTGCATCCGTGATATGCTGTAGGTTGAGGGAGGAACAGACTTACATGCAAATGAGGAACTTTATTTACCAAAGACAAACAGGAGGGGTATAAAGCAAAAACAAAACACTGTATGATAAAAATAAAAAGGTAACATGACAGATTGACAAAGGGAATCAGGGTAGCAGGCAGAGTAGTGCCAGGGCAGACTGATAAACACAAAGACAGGGACACTTACACTGGTGATTGACGAAGAGCAGCTGTGAGAGGTGGGTTAACAAATGAACAGGTGAGAAGCAGGAGAGTGGATCAAGGGTTTAGCTATGAAACACAACAAAAATGAAAAGCACATGGCACAGGGGAAAACAAAGGCAGAGCATGACAGAAAGGGGTAAAACAGGGAGGCATGTTACACCAGTCCATAATTGGATAGCGGCTCTTTTGCTTACATTATAATAAAAAAAAAAAACGAACGATGCACGTTATCATACAAGCTCATCTCACAATCTGCTCTATAAAGCGGCACTCTATACACGTAAATAGTATTGGAGTCACTGTACTCACTGTATCAGATTTCAGAAACATTCATTAACACGTTTTGAGGGGTTACAACAGCAGCAGCCAATCATTTTTAAGAGCTGCTTAACAGGCAAAAGGTGGTAGGTATATTTCTGGTACCGTATCAGCACATACTCAAAGGTTATCAGAAGTGTCAGGTGTGTATTGTGTGTATTGTATCTGGCATGCTGCAGCAAGCTTATTGCGTCTGTCTCCAGTTGTGGTGACATTTTGGGGTGGCTTTGTTTGGACTTTTCTATTAATATGGGTCATCCCTGTTAATTTGGGATACAGGAGGTAGCATGCATGAAACATCTTACTGATCTGTGTGCACGCGTGAGAGAAGTGTAGATAGTGTGTGCGAGATGACAATTAGCACAAGTCTCATTTTGACACAATGTTTAGACAGGCCTAACCTCAACCACAATGGAACATCACCTACAGATGCTCAAATTAAACTGCACTTATTATAATCATGTGGTGGGACCTCTAAAGAGCACTAAATGTCTCTATGGCTGTACTGCATATTGCATGTTTTTTCCTCTATTTGGCAAGTCCTATAGATCAGGTCGTGTTGTTCAGTTAAAAAATATCTGCATTTCTTCATTACCTCTCTATTTAACAGAATTTTACAAAGATTTGTTTAAAGTGCCATCTTACAAGGGTATTTTTGCTTTTTTTTTGTAAAAGAAAAAAGTTAACACAAAGTTACCAACCCCTTGTAAACGCATCATTTTATAATGTCACAAAAATAAACCCAACATATTTGCACATACAGTGACCCCTCGCTTTAACCTGGATATTTTTGTGAACCACCATACAAAGAAGAAGATGTCTGCTGCAGCATGTAGCATGACTGCACCGTGTCTTGTCCTCCTATGTTTGTGTTTTAAACAAACCACCCCGCACATGGGTAGAGAGAGTTATTTCAACATTTCTTTTGTGTATGAGTCTTTGTTTTGGCTCGCCGAACACTGTTAAGGCTAACCGTTAATGCTAATGTTTTTTAAGCAATAATGTTTTTGATTCTGATTATTTATTTAACATTACATTTTCTTTAAGGGTTTAAAATTAAATTAAAGTGTTCTGGGGGCATATTTAGGGTTTAGACTATAAAAATAGGCATGTTTAGGCATTTTTTTTAAAACCAAAACACAGGTGTTCTTGAAACTGTTCAGGCTTTGGCGCCTTTGGCCGTTCTGCCCTCAAATTCACTTCCAGTTATAAAGACTGTTGCTTTCTGAATGAAGCACTGCCAATCAGAATAGAGCACACATATGTTTACACTATATAAAAATCTATATAAACAATATATTAAAGGTGCAGTTTATAAAAGGTTTTATAATAGGTGGAACACTATCATGTAAAATGTTTTTGTCAAATAAACTCCATAACAAACACCTGGTTTTTTTTTTTTTAAAGGTGGTAAGTGACCATGTTGGTGGCATTTTTGGTTTATATCAAACGGTTCTTAATGTGTTTCATGTTTTTAATGGAATCTAAAGGTGTTAAAAAGAAACTGGCGGTTTGTAATGGTGACCTGTACTCCAGTTTCCATCAAGAAGCCAGAACAGGTTTTAATTTTAAAAGATCCACTGGTCAGCAGAATTATACAAGACAAAAATAGGCCCTTCCAGCTGAAACTCCAAATCATGTTTGCAAATGTGCTTCTAACAGCAGTTAAGGGAAGTGCCACAGTGCTGCTGACTTTAGAGAAGCTGTTATGTGGTCGGTCGTAGCAACACTAATGGCTTGCCTTTTTTTAACCACAGACCAACTCACGTCCTGTGCTAATGCTATTGGCTGTGATAGCAGCCTTCTCTTCTGTCCAACCTGACCTTCCTCCTCCTCCTCCTCCTTTTTCAGAGTGCTTCTCGGTGTCAGGAACTGAAGGGCTACAACTTTAACAAACGTGTCTCAGCTTGGCTAACTTCATGTCTTTGACTTGGGTGGTGCCTGAGCTGAGCATGTTTATCTGAGAAAGAAACTGGGCTGCTCTTCAGTTTCTGATTAGCAGGAAGCTCATGCTGTGATGGAAGGCTCTGAAAGCTCAATAAATCGAATTGGTCGCACAATTTGGACAGTCTGGGTGAGTTAATTTCCAAAACTCTCTTAAAGAAAACATTAATTAGTCGAAGCCCTTTGGGCTAATCATTCATTTCTGAAGGTTGTCAGGCTTTTGGGGTGTCTAGTAATGGATCTGAGTCAGGTCAAGCTGAGGCAAAAATACCTTTAGCCCTGGTTTCACAGGGACAGGTTCATACTGTAGCTATTTATGCTCATGTAAATGAGATTAGATGGTGGCCTTGCATTTATTTGAATAAGATCAGGCCTGTCTGTCATCTGAATATGCTGAGGTCATTGCCTGTTTGTTTGTGTAGGCCTTACCTGATGAAGCTGTATGCTCACAGGGTGAGATCCAGGGTGAAGGTAGTCCAGATGACTGAACACCGAATATGAATGTGTTTAAAATGCCTGTATGCTTGATTAAATCAGTTTTATTCATTTTAACATGGCAATGGACTGCCGACCTGTCCAGGGAGTTTTTCTGCCTTTCACCCCTACGAGCAGCGGAATGGGTCTGTTAGGAGCTCAGAAAACTAATCAATGGATAGATGGAATTTTATAACCTCTTTTTATCACACAGAATTAAACAAGCTGTATTTTTAAGACATATATGTAAATGCATTCTGTTCTGATTAGCTGTTCAGCATTGAGGTGAAACAGTGTGAGTAGGTGGGACTGGAGAGGGAAAGAGCTGTATATGTGCTGCCGTCACAACACTGTGAATTCAAGCTGGATGTTTTTGCAGTTTTAGGAGTGACAAATAAGCTTTAGCTGTGTTTACATACAACATTAATCTGTTTCATTTGAATATTCTGTTTCGCATGACATAGGACCTTTGAAGCATTTGCATGAGGGAAAAACATGCTTTCACATCATTTGCATAATTTGTGTTCTTTCAATGATTTGCATAATTTACTGAAGTGTTTATTGAAATGCACAGAAGGTATGTGCATTAGGGGTTCAGATCCTAGGACTATCATTGGCACCACTGAGGTACCCTTGAGAAAGGTACCATCCCCACACACTGCTCCCCAGGCGCCCCGGTCATGGCTGCCCACTGCTTCACTTGGTGAATGGTTTAAATGCATCGAAAGAATTTCACACAGTTCACCCTGTGTTCTGTGCTGTGGTGTGTTCACACTTGACTATAAGGGGCCAATTTTGTTTTATATGACTTTTTTTTTTTTATCACTCCTAACCATCAGATGACAAAGTAGATGGCGAGTTTAGCACAGACTCAGGTTCACTGTGATGTGGGCAATGTGGGAAAAAATATAGTCTCCTGATGCTAGTTTTGTGCTTGTTTTTTTTTTCTATAGACAGCAAAGAAAAGGTTGTTATGCAGCACACAACTAATCCACTGAGCAGTGAATTAAAGGGCCCTTGTGGCAGTTTAATCCCACGCACCAATCATACCAATCATAAAGTAATATACCTGAAAATGTAGGATACGGGCACCTGAACTCTTTATCAAGTTATTTGAGTAACTTTTCAAACTTTGGTAACCATGTAACAGTCTAAGCCTTCATAAAACAACTGTCCATTTGTGACCGTTTCTGTTGGAGGCTTTTCCTGTAAATGGTTTCTCACTCTGAGCGTGCAAGAAGGTGCAGATGAGTACTTGTACATGCTGTATTATGCTACAGTTTGTCCCTCTCTTGCAATAATATGGTTAACCATCTCATGCTCACATACTCAGCTATTGTGCAAAGCATGCAAAGCATGTGCTGATCTTACTGCTCTTTACGAGAAATCTGCTTTGATCCCAACAATAGTCTTTGTTGATAACTAACCCTAACAAAAACGTGAAGCACACATTTTTTTAATGCAATACTGGCACTGAATTGTATTGTATCAGAACAGTAGTGCCACTTAAATACAGTATCATGCCAGCCCAATACTGGCACTTAATATCAGTATCATATCTGCCTGATAATGACACTTAAATACGGTATTGTACCACCCTATATCAGTGCTTATAGTGAAGTGAAAGTGATCATTCGGTCATACGTGAACACACCACTGCACACAGTGTGAACAGCACGAAATTCACCCTCTGCATTTAACACATTCACCAAGTGAAGCAGGGGGCAGCCATGAACACAGCGTCCGGGGAGCAGTGTGTGGGACGGTACCTTGCTCAGGGTACCTCAGCAGTGCCAAGCGGCCTGGGAATCGAACCTGGACTTTCTAATCACAGGGCGAATGCCCTAACCACTAGGCTACCAGTGGCCCTATATCAGTGCATAAATGCAGCATTGTAGAGCCCTATACTCGTATCGGCCTCATACTACCATGTACATACAGTATCAAATTGTCCCCATACTGCAGCTTGCATGTTGTATTGTATTGGCCTGAAACTGCCACTGACATAACAAACTGGGTGACCAGCGCATAGAAGACTTTTATGCTAAACACACTCACTCTCTCTCTCTGTTTCTGTAAACAAAACAACACTGTATTACTGCCTCGCCACAGACCACAGCTGACTTACTCAATTGTCTTTTGCTCTTTGTGCCACAGGGTTACCTTACAGGGGCGGTGGGAAGATATCTCAGAACAGAAAGCCCAGACAAAGATAGTCAAGATGCACCCTTTGAACAGGAAGAAGCCATCTCTAATGTAACACACATCAAGAGTTACAGGGAGTTAAAAGAAGATGAAGAAAAGGAAGAAAAGAGTGAGACAGAGGCAGGGCCCCAAAGAGAGAAACCCCAGAGCGGCGTTAGTGTGCGGACAGCTGCTGTTCAGTGGGAAAAGATACACAGTGGTGACACAAGCAAACGCTCATGCACTGGGGTTGTGTGGAATGCTGTAGTTCAGAAGGAGGTTCTGGACATAAAGGCACAGGAACAGAGGGATACTGATGAAACTTTGGACAACAACAACAAGGCAGCACAGTCAAATAGCAATGATGTTTTTGAAAAAACTGACCCAGCTTCCACAGATGCAGGCATAGGCAGCCCTGACTTTGGAGTTCCCAGAAGCTTTGATACAGATGCAGAAGATAAAGGAGATGAACGTTATGTGGATGCGGAAGAGAAAGAGGATGAAAACGCCACTGACGACGTGGCAGAGAGTGAGTCTGCGGAAAATGAAGAAGAAGAAGAAATCCACGAGTGTGCTGGGCAAGAAGAAGGGTGTGATTTTGGGGATGAGAAAAATATCAGAGAGCTCTCAGTGAAAAAAGTAATGGCACACACTGAAGACCACGATGGAAATAAGGAAGACGATGACAAACAGAGAAATCAGGGAATGACCAGGAATGAAGATGAGACAAGTGATCTGCCATCTCAGCTGACCTATTCAACAAAGGAAAGGGAAGACCTTCTAAACAAAGAAAGCAAAGTTGATGATGAATACATTAAGGAAACAATGGAACATGAGGCCTCAACAACACCAGAAAGGGAAGTGGTTGATGTCAGTGATGAGGAAGAAGGGCAAGAGACTGTGGGAATGGAAAAGAATGAGCAGCAAAAAGAGTGGAAGTTGGATGAGGCTCAAATTAAATTTCTCAAAGAAATGGTGGAGACTGAGTGCAATGTTCTAGTGGAACATGTGGCCTCAGAAGAGGCAGAACACATTCGCTGCAGTGTTGAGTCCACACAGACACCAGAAGGAGTTGCCATTGAGGAAAAAATGCAAGACACTGTGGGAACGATAAAGCATGGTCAGCATGAAGCAGGGCAGCAGTCGAGTGAATCTGAAGTTTGGAAAAGTTCTGATGAACTGGACGTCTGTGTGTCCAAGCTGGATGGAGCACAAAATGATCTCACTCAGGAAATAGTGGGCACTACATGTGAACCTTTGCAGGAACCCATGACTAGACAGATGGAAAATGCAGAAATCTTTGAAAATGAACCAGAACCTCTTTGTAAAGGGGTTGAAATCGAGGCTGAATTGACACCAGAAAGGGACTCGATTGATGGCATTGAGGAAACAAATCAAGGAACTGTGGGAACAGTAAAAGATATGAAACATGAAGTTGGTCTGGATTTAAGTGAATCTCACGTTGTGGAGGCCGTTGATGTTTATGATTCAAAGTTGGATGAAAAATGCATGGAGGAAACCACAGAAAACGAGGCTGCAGAACAAGGAAGCAGTGATACCAGCAGTGAAGAAATGAAGCAGGGGAGTGTGGAAATGGTACAAGATGGGTGGCATGAAGCAAGTCAGCAGTTAAATGTATCCAAAGGGACTAAAACAAAACTGGATGAATCCCAAATAGATTTTTTAGAGAGAATGGTGGAGACTGAATGTAAACTGTTGGAGGAGCTTGTGGCTTCACAAGAGGCAGAACATACAAGCTGTACTATTGAAAAGGGGTCAACACCAACACCAGAAAGGGTTGATATTGAGGCAAAAATACAAGACACTGTGGGAATGTTAAAGGATGGTCAGCATGAAGCAGGGCAGCAGTCGAGTGAATCTGAAGTTTGGAAAAGTTCTGATGAACTGGACGTCTGTGAGTCCAAGCTGGATGGAGCACAAAATGATCTCACTCAGGAAATAGTTGGCACTACATGTGAACCTTTGCAGGAACCCATGACTAGACAGATGGAAAATGCAGAAATATTTGAAAATGAACCAGAACCTCTTTGTAAAGGGGTTGAAATCGAGGCTGAATTGACATCAGGAAGGGAAGGTAGTGCTATCAACAGTGAAGAAATAAAGCAGGACACTCTGGAAATTGTACAAGATGAGCAGCAGGAAGCCAGTCAGCAATTAAATGTATCCAAAGCTTCTGAAACAAAGCTGGGTGAATCCCAAATTGAATTTGTTGAGAGAATAGTGGAGACTGAATGCAAACTGTTGGAGGAATTTGTGGCTTCACAAGAGTCAGAACACACAAACTCTAGATGGATGGAAAATGCAGAAATATATGAAAATGAACCAGAACCTCTTTGTAAAGGGGTTGAAATCAAGGCTGAATTGACACCAGAAAGGGACTCGATTGATGGCAATGAGGAAACAAATCAAGGAGCTGTGGGAACAGTAAAGGCCGTTGATGTTTATGATTCACAGTTAGATGAAAAATGCTTGGAGGAAACCACAGAAAACGAGGCTGCAGAAAGGGAAGGTAGTGATACCAGCAGTGAAGAAATAAAGTGGGGGACTGCGGAAATGGTACAAGATGGGCAGCAGTTAAATGAATCCAAAGCTTCTGAAACAAAGCTGGGTGAATTCCAGACTGAATTTTTTGAGAGACTGGTGGAGACTGAATGCAAACTGTTGGAGGAACTTGTAGCAGGACAGTTGAAAAATGAAGAAACGTGTAAAGATGAGGAAGAACCTATTAGCCAAAGTACTGAACATAAGGCTGCAGTGACACCAGAAAGGGAACTGATTGACACCATTGAAGTAACAAAACCTGAGACTGTGGGAACAGCAAAAGATAAGCAGCATGAAATGGGTCATCATTTGAGCCGATCCAAAGGCTTTGAAAATGTTGATAAACAGGATATCCAGGAATCAAACCTGGTTGTCCAAAACGAACACACTGATGGAAGAGCTGAGACTGAGTATGAACTTTTGGAGGAAACTGTGACAGGGCAGATGGAAAATGCAGAAATCTGTGAAGAAGAGGCTGAACTCACTAGCAAAGGGGGTCTCTTTAAGCTTTCTTCTGCAGATGAGGCAGGGGACAGTGATTTGACCGCAGTTGTTATGGAAGCAGATCAGGTGGAACATCATGAAGAGGAAACAGAAGCAGGAAACACTCCAGAAACAGAAGTGCAGCTTTCAGATATCATTGGATCACAACTACCGGAGGAGGTGATTAAGCAAGACGTTGAGTTGGTAGCGCCAGGGCCTGGAAACCAATCCGGAACTTCACAGACCATTTCAAATTTTTCACAGGAGGTCAGAGCAGAAGTTGCTGCATATAATGTGACGAAATCAACAGAGATAGTGAGAAGTTTACATCCTACAGCTACAGAGAAATGTGCTCTACAGGAAACTCTGGGCCAACAGACTCTGGAACAAGCATCTTTGCAAGAAAAGTCAATCGATGGGAATGCAAGTGATTCAGGATCGTTTGATGCACTGTTTAGTGGAATGCCAAGATCCGCAAGGAGGTCAAGTTCTGCAGAGGAAGTAAATGAAGCTGCATTTTTTGAAGCACCAAGCTCTTCACCACAGAAACTGGATGACACACAGGAGACCACTGAAACAAGTTCTTTGATGGTAACAGAGCCAACTGTGGATGAAACAAAGGCCGGTTTTACTGAACAGAAAATAGAAGTGCTTGAAACGCACAGTAAATTAACAGCTGTGAGTGACCACGATATGGCTGAAGCGAAGTGTGAGCTGTCTAAATCTAAAACAGGCCCACAAACAGAAGGTGAATCATATTCAGCAACTGTGGAGATGCTCAAACAGTCATCTGAGGCAGAAGCTCCTGTTCCAGATGACAGGTCTGAAAGTCAGGTCCTGTTAAATTGTGGTGTGTGGACTGTGCAAGGTGGGGTAGGTGGTGAAACTGAACCCTGTGGACAGATTGAACACTCAGGGGCTTCGGATCTGGCAGAGAGTGAAGCAGCATCAGAAAAGTTGGAGATGCTAAGGAATCCACGTAAAGATGCAGAATTGATGGACTTTAAAATGTTTGAGTTGAAGAGACATCCCGAGAAGGAGGGTGAAAGCACTGATGAGGCTGAGATTGGGATGCCAGATGAAATAAAGGCCATGACCGCTTCACTGGAAGATGTGGAGGAGATGATGTGCGGATTGACACAAGGCTCAGAGGAAAGATTTGAAGCCGGGACAATCAAAACAAGAGAGGAGGAAACTGCAATGGAAGCCTCAGAGAGTAACAGTGCAGACTTGCAGACCCACTATGAACTTTTGAGTAACATAGTGGAAAACAAGAACAATTTACAGGTAGAAACAATAGATGTAGACAGCGAGGTCCATGAGAAGACGGAGTCAATGAAAGAAAAGCTTCTAAATGCACCAGAGGAACATGAGGATCGTGCAAGTAAAGTTGATGGAGAAACAGCAGTAGACAGTAACAAGAGCTTACAAGAAAGGAGCAGATCTGGGTTGAAGAGAGGTCCTGAAAAAATGGCAAGAAATGAGGAGGCTAAACCGTATGTGGCAAAGGGCTGGGCTGCACTGGAGCAGGTGAATTGCTGATGAACTCACTGATGCACTTTGTTTGAAAGCCAGAACACACAAACACTGATTTACACTGCTTTAAGACCTTCTTCCTCTGTTCATGCTGCTCTAGAATATCCGCCCTCCGTTCGCACTGCTCTAGAACATCCCCCCCTAAGTTCACACTGCTCTAGAACATCCCCCCTCTTCACTCTGCACTAGAACATCCCCCCTCTGTTCACACTGCTCTAGAACCCCCCCCCTCTGTTCACATTGCTCTAGAACATCCCCCCTCGTTCACACTGCTCTAGAACACCCCCCCCTTTGTTCGTACTGCTCTA
>JBBPDH010002694.1:0-11627 GCA_037974565.1 Clupeocharax schoutedeni
AAACAAAGCGCAGACGTGTGATCACAGACGTGTGATCTACTGATTTACTCGGTGTTTTGATCAGATGTGGTAATGCACATGCCATTGTTGTTATACGTGCACAAACAGATCAATGACTTACTGCTTTTCTTCTCCTTTGATTTTCTATGCTGACTGACCTGTTGTACGTCGGTCTGTTTTTGTGGGGACATTTCCATGCCCCAAAACGTGACTCTGACTAAAAACTAACTGTGATTGGTTGTTTGACATGTCAGTCAAACCACCTTATGGGCGGGCCTTGGCCAAAAAAAGTGGCTATGAGTTCCAGACCTTCAGCCATCAGTCTGAAGGTCTGGCTATGTGAGACTAGGGTAAGACCAACACTGATAATATAAGAGTGTATCCACTACAGGCACGTGACTGCTTGCTCTTAGGTAAGTATATTTCATTTGTATCTCCCTATTCATTTCTCAGGTGGCCTAAGGCAGGAAGCAGCAGCGACTATCCACTCACACCAGCAGAGAAATGACTTGAACCAATTGTGGCAGGTGGCCCAACACTTTTGCATAGAACTGTATGTATAAGCACTGATTCTGCCTCATGGCAGTGTCTTAGCTTAAGGGCATCTTTAGTTTCCAGCCCAGCAGTTCCCAACCTTAGAGCTGGAGTGCCCTCCTGCCCTGCATATTTCAGCTCCAAACACACCCGATCCAACAAATCAGCATCTTCTTCCTTTAGATGGGGTGTTAGAGCAGGAACATACTAAAACATGCAGGGTGCAGGGCTAGGACCAGGGCTGAGAACATCTACTCGAGGCTATTTGTAGTTTGGGGACATATTACACTTCTTTTTAAAAAGTTATAATAGGTCTATGGGCTACAAAACGTTCATGAATTTCTTTGCACAAAATTACTCTAAAAGATCTCACCAGCTCTATTCACAGTTTCAGTCGCTTTCAAAGTGAGCCGTTTTAGGACTACGTCACTTTTATGCAAATAAGCTGCTGATAGGCACACCCCACCCATCCCATGCTTAAGCTGCGCTTCACCACATGTGAAAATGGCAGAAAAGAGAGTTTCCCAACTCTATATGTTCGACCTTGAGTCAGTCCCAGAGCAAGAAGGACATAACACTTCATGTGTGACTCGCCTCTGCCTGTAGCCGTAGCGCTCAGCTTCTTATGCATGCTCATAAAACACGCAGACATAAAATGGTTGATCTTCAATTAATCCAGTGGGTGGGGGCTCGAAGATGGTTCTATACAAATTTCCTCATCCTGACGTTCAAATGGCTCATAGAAGCATATGATTCCGGATGCCAAAATCTTTCAATTGACACAGAAAATGGATGGACTTTTCTGTGAGCAGTACAAAAGGATGCAAACGGTGAGTTTTGCATAATATGTCCCATTTAAAGGAAAGTTTTTCAAGAAGACAACTTGCCCTAGATAAGAGCATCGGCTGAATGGCGCAAACATATATGTAAATGCAATACTCACTTTGTTGGCACGGTTCATTGACCTGCTCTCTGATGCACTGTCATCAGGAAACATCTTCTCCAGCAGCAGGAAGAACAGCAAACCCATAACCACCCACAGCCCCTGGGTGCGGTAGTGCTTTTGGTTCCCATCTAATCAGCAGACACACAAACTCACATTTCAGACAGCAGACATGAGATGGTCACACAGATTGGGTCCCACACTGCCTGTCAGATCAGGATACACAGCTCAGATAAAATTTATAAAAGGATGGGAACTCATCTCAGTCAAACAAAATACCATAATATGCTGCAACTGCAAAAGCAATTTAAAGTAAAGTACATTATAAACCTCAAGATGTAAAAGGTTTGGCCTTTTTAAGGTTTGCATTTATATTGGCCAAAATAAATGCATGTAAAAGTATCAAAACGTATTGACGCCCATTTCAATGTCAGAATTAAGAAGCAAAGATTGCAAAAACAACTGACACAAAAGTGTCACATGATCTGTTTTAATGGCAACCCTTGCATGAATAAACTCTTCATGAATTCAGGACAACAAAAGAACAAGGGAAGGCAAAGGAGACACATGAGAATGCAAGATGAAAGAGCAGGTGGATAAATGGATGAATGTGAGGTGGATGGATTTCAAAACCATGTCTGGGTGGAGCCAAATCAGGGAACTAGATGAAAGAAAAAGGGATAAATAGAGGATAAAAGACTAAAACCAAAAAGAAAACAAGTGAGAGATGATGTGGTTAAAAGCACTAGAAGTGAGAAAGAGAAAGGGAGCAGGTCTCACCGCTGCTGTGTGCGTGAGCCCAGGCCTCTGGCAATAGATGGAGAAAGACATCACCGAGGAGTCCACCAATCGCAAAGCTTAGCAGTTTTTTCAGCTTCTGACAACCAGCTGCAGAAAAAGCACGAGTCACAGTTAGCTCAATTCTTTAGCCATTAATACTAGCCTTTAGCCTTAAATTCCCTTACACCCTAACTTGGCTTCAGATGATTACAGAAGTCAGATAAAAACAACTGCAACACTAAACCACTAAAACTGGCTAGGACCAACACCACACATGTATAATTATGCACTTCAGAATTCGATCCTGACAGGATCCCACTTACAACAGGTGACCTTTAGGTACTCCGTTGGTAGAATAGGAGGTTTTGGTCTCTTTTGAACTGGCAATTCAATGCGATTAAACCCCACTTCATGTTTTTTCTTAGCACAGTGGTTTAAGTAACTGACTTAAAGAATGTGGTATCTTTAATCCCTTATGGCATGGGGCACACCCAACATGCCATAATTACTAGGGCCTTAGCCATTCTACCCACTGTGTCCTGCTTCTGCTGGTCAGACTTAGATATTCCACTTGACTCACCATTTCCTCAATGGGACAAGACGGTTAAACTATTTCCTGCTACTTCCCAAAGAAACGTGCTACATAAAATAAGTCTCTCTTTCATTATTGCTTTTTTTTTCCCAGGGTGAGGGTTAGAAAAAATCTTATGTACATCTATCATGAGTTTGGGCAAGCCTTGACTGGTGTGGAAATAGTTGTTCAAGGACATCAGGTATTTTCAAACTAACTTCAGATTTTGGAGTTTAAGCTGCCACACTCCTGTCATACGAAGAGCAACAAAATTTACAAAAAATGTAAAACACACAGCTGCAACAGCAACTGGACACATCACAGGATGACTATACTGTTAGTGGACTTCTTAGTATGCAAATACATACACAGCATCAACGACGTGTCTCTGCTAAACATCATCTTAGCTCATGGCATCCACACATACCATTAAGAACAAAGGACCGCAGTGTTCTTCCTAAGTTACACTCATCCAGTCTTGTTCACTTACGCTGGACTCCAGTAGGTAATGCACTTCAGAAAAGCCCTTATTTACTACTTTCATAACTGCTAAGGGCCTCGTTATCTGAAAGTGACAACCAAAATAAAAACTCTGAAGATTATACAGCTCATGTGAGGAGACGGGAGCAAGCAGAATCAGAATTAGTTTGATGCTTTTACCAAAACCAACAAAGAAGTGAATAGGTTTTTAAAAGCACAATCGACAAAAGAGAGGGGCAAAGAATAAATGGAACAAAACTCTGAGACATTAGGATGATAACTATTATGGAAGTTCTGATGCAAGACACATGTAGCCAGTCATATAGCTCCTGTTATTCAGTAGAAAGAGGTTCTTTAGACCATCATCAATAGTTTAACAATGTATTATCTAGTACATACTATTATCTGATGACTGTGCAAACTCCTTACAGATGATTGTTCATAAACTTCAACAAGAATTTTATTAGAACATTTACATTTATGGCATTTATCAGATGCTTTTATCCAAAACGACCTTCGTTCCTTAACTACAGGGGACTTAGGGTTAAGAGTCTTTCTCAGGAACCCAATGGTGGTACTGAAGGTTGGATTCGAACCCATGACCTCTTGGTCCAGAGGCAAGTATCCTACCCACTGGGCTACCTCCACCCAGTTTCAGTCTGTGAATAACCTTTACTCTCAGTTATTTTAGTTTGCCATTGATTATTCAGACAAAAAAAAGCATGTTTAGGCATGCGGTCATTAACTGTCCACAATAAACACACTTCTGAACTGAACTTCTTTCTCCTAAACACCACATATGAAACCTTTCCACCATAAACAAAAACTTAAGCCTAAACACCCCAACTGCCACCGAAGGACCCATTTATTTGGTCCCATTACTGATACTGATAGCTGCTCAACTTTATGGACGCATAAGAGGAATACAATACATTCATGCTAGTGTTGCTACTGTTTGTCAATAGCACTTTCACTGATTCTTGTATTTGTCTTGTCCTCTATAGTCCTGTTCCACCTGCACCTGTGTAGTCATGTTTTTCTTGTTCTTTTAATTGCACCATGGCTAAAATTACTATAAATCCCTACATAACTATTGCTAAATATTTAATCCTATTAATGTGTACATGAGTAAAACCACAAAACTGGGTGGTGCCGTTCACTCACACAACATGGATTAAGAGACAGGAACAAAAACATGTGCATAGACCAAAGTGGGCCTTACCCTCAGTTTTCAGGGCTGCTCCAGCCTCAATGGGGATCACCAGGAGAGGAAAGATCCCGCTGAGACCAACGGCAATGGAGCCCAAAAGGGAGCAGAACCAAACATCTCCATCCGCTTTGGACAACATCTTAGAAAAAGTGTGCAGGCCCAGGAATTCTTTGGCACTCCAGGTCCCTTGTCCCGCTGCAGCAGCCACAGTATGAGCTAATGCTGTCTGAGAGATCTTCTCACTGGAAGATGAGGTGGAGGTGAGAGCAAGAAGCGCAGCACCAACAAGGAGCGCAGCGAAAGCCCAGACGGGCCGACCAGGTCCGGTGCTCATAAGGCCAGACCTCTGTACAGCACTCGTCGCCAACATGTATGGTGCTGCAAGGCAGAAAGGAGCCTACACACACAGACACAAACACAGACACACACACACCAGTTAGATCGACCTGAAATATTTGGCCACTCCAAACAAGTTCCATTTTGATGAATCCTGAACACAGAACCCTCTGTTTGCCCTCTTAGCAAATTAACCAACCTTCTTCACTACCAATGATCCCAAAAGCACAAGGGGTTGATTAAATAATTTTCTAGTGGTGTCCAACTATAGTACTTGTAGCCCAGAGTCCAGTATTATATTCACACTCGATGCTCCAGCTAATCAATCACATTTTAGTGTGTTAGAGAAGATAACTCATGTAAAAGTGTGCACTCGTCATGCATGAACACACCAGAGAAATTCTCTCTCTGTATTTAAGCCATTCACCAAGTGAAGCAGTGGGCTGCCACCAATGAGGGGGCCCTGGGGAGCAGTGTGTGTGCTCTAACAGGGGTGCCACTAGCAGTCTGGTCGCAAGGGCAACTCCCCAACCACCCGGCCACCAGCTGCTATGCTGGAATCTCCAGGAGCAAAGCTGGACACCTGTGCTTCACACTTCAAAATATTGAAAGAACACTGATGGAGCGTGGGACTATAGGCCACTGCCAAATAATTTCAACCACTTTGACTAATTCACTGCCACCAAATCACAGATTTGGTCTGGTCTCCAAGAATTCCTGCTTCAACTAAAAGTTAGACCCCCAGAGTCCCACTAACCACGCAGCTCTACTCCGACACAAGGCAGAAAAGAGAAATCAAACCTCCATTCCCCAGACTACAGACGCCAATATGGAGCCAAAGTAGCACAAGTTACAATAGAAGACTTAAGAGGGGCTTTAAATACTTTGTTACGTTCGTAGGATGGCACGTAGTGGTATAAATTGAGCAAGAATGTCAGTCTAAACATCTGCAATATTTTCTGAATGTCACAGACAGTTAAACTTCTCCTCAGTTCCTGCAGTTCCTGGAGCCTGAGTTGCTCTGTAAATCTGTTTAAAAGCTCAGGGCAGAAGATCAGACCATCCACACTGTAAACAAACTTCTGTAACTTGATGGCAGCAAGTGGACTATCAGAAAAATGCAACATTAATGTGTGTTTGAGTGTTTCTTGTCTCCTACCCTGAAGAGTTCGCTCCGGCTTGTCCCTGCCATCCAGCTGTACGTGGTGGGCTCTGCTGGGCTGGACTGCGGGGGGAGCAGGAGGATCTGTCCGCTCTGTAGCGCTCAGCCTGCTGCAGCCGCCACGTCTCACCCGCGGAAGAGCTTTTCACACGACACACGTGGGAGGAGCAGACTCTCTGGATCTCCTTCCGGCAGCTCTTCCATAAAGGAGAACGGGATCTTTAAAACTGGATCTTTGAAACGATCCTTATTACGACAAGAGCGAATAGAAAGGGGAAAAAAAACACAGGTAATATTTCATGAATTTTTTAAAAGAAACATGTCCTAGTCATTCCGAGTAAAAAATCCTCTTCCATAAGTTCAAGTTTTTTATTTGTCATATACAGATAACAATGTAGCATCATTACTGTAATGAAAGAACTCACACTCGTCCAGCTACACTATATGGACAAATATCCAGCTACACTATATGAGCCCATTCGTTCTGTTAAGCGTTTATGATTCCGGCACTGATGTTGGATGAGAAAGCCTGGCTCACAATTTCTGTTCCAGTTCATCCTAAAGATGTACTCACACTCGAGAACTCACACTCGTGAACGCACAAATATACACAAATAAAAATACACAAAATACACAAATATTTGCATTTTTCCTTTTAAAGATTGTTATTATTTAAGATAAATCTGAAATACTGTTCAAGAAAAAAAGGAAACACGGAAAGGTGCTTGACTGTATAGTGAATCTGATTGTGTGTGAAACGGTTTCCCTCCGTTGATAGTTACACTATATGGACAAAAATATCGGGACACACCTGTTTTCAGGGTTTGGGCTAGGCTCTTTACCTCCAGTCCCACCCAACATCTTTAGGATGAACTGGAACAGAAATTGTGAGCCAGGCTTTCTCATCCAACATCAGTGCCGGAATCATAAACGCTTAACAGAACGAATGGGCTCAAAAAGAGAGCTTTCCAGAAGAGTGAAAGCTATTGTAGCTGCAAAGGGGAACAACTCCATATTAATATCTGTGTATTTGAATGCAATGCAAGTCCCTGTTGGTGTAATGGTCAGGCGTCCCAATACTTTTGTCCATACAGTGTAGCTGGATATTTATACAGCATACTGAAATGAGTAATTAATACACACACACACACACACACAAACAAACAAACAAATCAATAATAATAATAATAATAATAATAATAATAATAGTAATAATAGTAATCATAAAAAAATAATAGTGTATTACAGCCATATCCATAGGCCATAACAGACCATAGCTACTCCATAGCTGCACTTTATTCCACTTATAGGGACATACAGAACCTCTTTATCCAGTGTATGCGCCATGCCATAGTCCTTCTGAGTAAGACTGTTTCCCACCTCCCTCTAAAATATTTAGTGCACACATCCTTTAACTCATTGCAGATATGCATATTAGATATAATTATTTATTTATAGTCACTAATTGGATCTTCAGCTACACTTACTGTAGGTTATAAATACTGTATATGCCGTATGCATGTCAGTATGAGATTTTAGCTGTTATTCACTTATATTGCACTTATTATTGTTAGGATAAGTTTAGGATCATTTATAAATTGACTTGTGGAACATGTATCTTTAATATTCACTTAACTGGGTCTTAGAATAAAAATCTTTACAGAACGCCATTGTTCTGTTGATGATAGTGGACTTTAGGAGACATCCATCAACACTGCTCGCTCTCACCATATCAGACAGCCCAAAGTCTACTGTGGAGACCTTCAAGGTACTGGGTACCATCATCTCCCAGGGCCTGAAGTGGGAGACCAACTTCTCCTCCATTCTCCTCCAGAGGATGTACTTCCTGAGATAACTGGGGAAGTAGAGTCTCACAGGAGCTTCTGATCCACTTTTACACTGCAGTCACTGAGTCTGTTATGGGCTCCTCCATCACAGTTTGGTATGGAGCAGCCACTAAACAGGTCAGGAACAGACTGCAGCAGATTGTACAGGCAGCAGAAAAGATCACCGGTGCCCCCCTGCCTTCCACCCAGGACCTGTAAAAAAGTAATCACAGAACCCTCACAGCCTGGACACAGACTTTTTGACCTGCAGCCCTCTGGCAGATGGTACAAAAGCCTGCAGACCAGGACAACCTGACACAGGAACAG
The DNA here is from genome assembly GCA_037974565.1 of Clupeocharax schoutedeni. Lineage (NCBI taxonomy): Eukaryota > Metazoa > Chordata > Actinopteri > Characiformes > Alestidae > Clupeocharax > Clupeocharax schoutedeni. Next base: position 8,170 of record JBBPDH010002694.1, read on the forward strand.
CTTTCCCCTCACCATCTCCCGCCTGCTACCAGACTGGAACTGCACTTTATGCACACTCCTGTATTTTCTGTATATAAGATTTAGATTGTTTATTAGATTGTGTGTATGTGTATGCACACATTGTATATATGAAATATACTCATATATATCTTCACACAATAGTATAAACACACATTCAAATAAGAATTAAATACATTTGCTAAAACTTATCTTTATATTTATTAATAGAAACCCATATAACATATTTATACCATATATGAGTATAGTATATTATTGTTTATTATATTGCTCAGAATATTGTTCATTGTGTCGTTCCTTGTATATGTTTTCTCACTTACTTGGCCAATAAACACGATTCTGATTCTGATGTGTTATGCTTGGTTTGGTCACTAGATGGTGCAGTTGCCTGAGAGACGTGACTAAATGAACGTGCTCATGGCTGCCACTTGGTGACGTGTGGTCAGGCTGGAGTGCTATTCTTCTGGAGAACTTTTGGAGAACGTGACCTCGATCTGAACACAATTCAGCTCAGATAAATCGGAACCCCACTGTGATTCAGTGCAATCTTGTTGGTTCGTAGTGGATTTCACAAATCTAGTGTATTAAGGGTCAGTTCCACTGTAATTTTGGAAAACTTTGGGAATGTACAGAAAAAGCCCAGCAGATCTGGATATAGTAGTTCTTTATTACAACTTAGCGCAGTAAAGGAATATCCAGTTATACTCTTTATAAGCAAAAAAAACCCAGTACTATATCTCTGCCAGGAAACACGACCTAATGTTAAGAATTAGAACCCACACCAGAATGACAGGAGCTTGCTATAAACAATGCAACCTTACCCAAGCAGCATCAACAATCAGTTCCAGCCATGAACATTTCACTGAACAAATAAGTTGATATGTTATTTACTACTTAATGAACTACATTATGTGGACAAATGTTTGGTGTGGAAACCACACAGAGCCTTGGTCTCAACCCCATCCAACAACTTTGGGATAAACTGGAATGGAACCCAACATCAGTGTCTGACTTCATAAATGCTCTACAGAATACATGGGGACAAATTCCCACAGAAACTCCACAATTTTGCAGAAAGCCTTCCAAGAAGAGTGGAAGTTGTTATTGCTGAAATAAGGGACCAAATCCACATTTAAGTCTGTGTGTTTTAATGCAGTGTCATTAAAGTCCCTGTTGTTGTAATGGTCAGGGGCTAGTGTCTAGCCATGAACTGTAGAAAAAGTAAGCTTGAAGAAGACAATAAAGTAACTTTATATACATTATATGTTCCATTTTACAGCGAAGCCCAACTGGAACCGTCTCATACCCATTAACAGTCTGCTGAGCTGCTCATTGGTTAAACCCTTGTTCTTAATTAAACCACAATTAAGCTTCTGCATATCGGCTGAGACATTAGTTTTCACCTTTTTGAGGGAAGTTATAGAAGTTCTCTATCTGCTCCCCTTTCTGCTATGCTAATACAGTGTTGTAATTGTTTACTTGTGTGCTCTGAGAAGCAACCACTGTAACATTAGACTGTAACAGTATAGAAGGAGCTTGAGAAAGCAGGACTGCTCCCTAAAAAATCTCTGTTGAAACTTGAACTTGTTGACAATATTGTGTCTACAATAACGTTACCTTTAATACATAAACAGAAGTGTAATATAGCGCTATACTGTATTAAAGTGGCCGCCTAAAGTCATGCATGAACACACCACAGAACAGCACAAAGTGTGAACAATGTCTTTCTTTACATTTAATCCATCCACCAAGTGAACAGTGGGTTGTCACTGACAGGAGATGCCCAGGGAGCAGTGTGTGGGAGTGGTACCTCAGTGGTGCTAGCAGCAGTCCTGGGATTCAAACCCATACACTTCTGATCGCAGGGGCAACTCCCTAACCACTAGGCCAACAGCTGCCCCACAAACTGGCACTTGCCTAGTCACAAGATGAGGAGGGTTTAGTTGTCAATTACTATGAAATATTTGGACTAAATTATAAGTGTAACTGATTTGCAAGTCATGTAGCTGAGTGAGGAAGTACTGATTTACACATGACTTCTGTGGTCTAAGAGGCCAAGAGGTATCCAGTCACATGCTCAGCACTTAATTACTAAAGTTACTTCAAATATTTGGTAATCAAGAGGTGACAAAACCTGGCCAACAACAACTGAATATGTTACAAAGCTTTTATAAGGTGGAGCAACACCAGATATAACACCAGATATAATACTGGATGTCAAGATGAAAATGTCGGGCAACGTTAATTTGTGGAGGCTTTATCGGTGGACGCTGGCATACTTTAACAGCTTTTGAATCAAAGGGATGTTTGACATTCTTATTTTCTGACTGTAGTAGTAATCATGTCATCATGCAAACCTATTACTTCCTCATCAAACATTTAACCCATTTCTCATTCTTCTGCCGACTTGCCTTCTTCCCGTAGTGCTTCCCGGTGCCATCTCTTCCCCAGGAAAGCAACTCATATGTACCAAGACATCCACATTATGCAAAAGAAAATGTGACTCATCAGGCCAGGTCATCTTCTTCCACTGCTCCATGGTCCTGTTCTGAGCTCCACGGTCCAGTTCTGATGGCCATCGTACCCAAAATATGAATTCTTGGAGGTTGACAGGGGTCCACATGGGCACTCTGACCAGTCTATATATAGAAAGTATATAAATACAGTAATCCACTCCTTTTCATACATGGGCATTTTCTTTGGTATGCACTGTCATTTGCAGGGTAAATACAGTATTAATTTAATGTGTTTTTTTGTAATACACTTAAATGTAGGAGTAATCACCAATCATTTTTACAGTTCAATAATTTACTGTTCATCCGGCAGTTAGTTATATTGTATTAATAATTAGCACTAAAATATGAACTATATATTGCCACAAAATGAAATTTTGTATTGTATCTGCTGTTGCCACAAATTTGCAATACATTACCTTTAACGAAAATGTATACAGGGGTGGATGTTGAGAGAGAAAGTAAGAGAGAGAGAGACAGTAAGAGAGAAAGAGAGAGGTTTAAATCCGGCTTAATAAAATGTAATGCGTTATTTTTAATAATTTAGAACTAAAATGAGTAAAAAAAATATTGCCACAATAAAGCAAAAAAAAATACGGAGAATTTCCAGTTGTTTTGGAGAGGTTGTTTCCATGTAAAACAATCAGTTTGGTTCTGATAAAAAAGCTGTGCCCGACTCCTGATCCGCGTACAACTGGGGGAATACTGTATATATATATATATATATATATATATATTAGGGGTGTGACGAGATGCTTTTCCCACGAGACGAGATGAGACACGAGACTGGGTTCACGAGACGAGACGAGACGAGATGAGACATTTTTTTAAAAGAAATGCATGTCCATTCTGAAACAACTTTATGAAATAAAACTTCTATTTTGATGAATGATATGCAGTAATAACATGTAAACACTGCAAAATATT
>JBBPDH010002702.1:0-11627 GCA_037974565.1 Clupeocharax schoutedeni
CACTGCACATAATCACTGCTCTACACTGCACTACACTGTACATAATCACTGCACTACACTGCACATAATCACTGCACTTCACTGCACATAATCACGGCACTGCACTACACTGCACATAATCACTGCACTACACTGCACATAATCACTGCACTACACTGGATACAGCAATTTATAAATATACAGATCCATGCACATATACACCTGTACATTTCTGATGTAGATAATTAAACTGTGTATTTTTAATAGTAAACAATAGTAGATAATTAAACTGTATATTTTTTATAGTAAACAATAGTAGATAATTAAACTGTATATTTTTAATAGTAAACAATAGTAGATAATTAAACTGTATATTTTTAATAGTAGATAATTAAACTGTATTTTTTATAATAGTAAACAACAGTACATAATTAAACTGTATATTTGTAATAGTAGATAACTAAACTGTATATTTTTAATAGTAGATAATTAAACTGTATATTTTTAATAGTAGATAATTAAATTGTATTTTTTAAAATAGTAAATAATAGTAGATCATTAAATTGTATATTTTTAATAGTAGATAATTAAACTGTATATTTTTAATAGTAGATAATTAAATGGCGTAGTTTTTTAATAGTAAACAATAGTAGATAATTAAACTATGTATTTTTAATAGCAAACAATAGTAGATAGTACTAGATAGTAGATTTTGATAATTAAACTATATATAGTTTTTGATCATTTAGTTTCTAGTAAACTATATATAGTTTTTGATAATCTAGTTTAATTTTGATAAACTAGATAGTAGATAATTAAACTATATATTTTTAATAGTAGATAATTAAACTGTATATTTTATAATAGTAAACAATAGTAGGTAATTAAACTGTATATTTTTAATAGTAAACAATAGTAGATAATTAAACTGTATATTTTTTAATAGTAAACAATAGTAGATAGTAGTAATCTAATCTAATAAAATGTCAGAAGAATAAGGTGTGATTGCTAAGATAACCCTTTATTTGTAGACTGGTATCGGTCTGTGAGTCATTTGGTTCTGGGCTGTACAGAGAAACGGAATAAAATATATTTTATTGATGATTAGAGCCATTATTCATTAATTCATTGTGATTTTCATCTGTGAACTTTTCTTAACATGCACTTCACAGAATGGGACCATTTTAAAGGCTTTTCTGTGTTTACAGTTTAATGAAATTAATTCAGCTCTTTGGTAACAAATACAAACTCATTCAGTACTCTGAAATACAGAGGGACCTTTAGAAGTTTCAGAAGTTACTTTTTAAGTTCTTTTCTATAACAAGTTATACGTGACACAGCAAGGGACAGGAACAGAAGAAGCTTAACTGGTTTAACAGAGAAACTGTATTTTGACCTCAAAATTGTAGTTAATAGTTGATGGCTCATAAGCTGATGATCTACATGAGTTCACTGATGATTCTTCTTCAGAGTTATCAAATATCTGTGAATTTTTGATAAGGTTGGACAGGGGCAGCTGGTAGCCTAGTGGTTAGGGCATTCGACCTAGTGTTTGGTGACAATGGCTGGGTTACGGCTGCTGCTGTGTCTCCTCAGCCTGGGTTCTGTTCAGGCAGGGAAGCTGTTGGTGATTCCAGTAGATGGCAGCCACTGGACTGGGATGAAGCCTTTAGTGGAGGAGCTGGGAAAGCGAGGGAATGAGGTGGTGGTTGTGATTCCAGAGGTGAGTCGAAGTATGGGACCCTCGGAGCACACGACCACCCTAACTTACCCCGTGCCCTACACCAAGGCTCAGATGTATGAATTGTTTTCTTCCGGTCTAAAGTCTATTTTAAGTATCGACACATCCACTGATCTGGAGAGGTTGAAGGTTTTTTTCCTCACCCTGGACATAATTAATAACATGACGGTGCAACACACCGAGAGCTTGCTTTTCAACAAGGATTTGATGAAGACTCTGAAAGACTGGGATTTCGATGCCATTCTCACAGACACTTTTGAGCCGAATGGAGCCATCGTTGGTGAATACCTCCACCTCCCCACCATTTACAATCAAAATAACCATCCCTGCAGTGCCCACTTTCTGACCAGCCAGTGTCCCAGTCCGGCTTCTTACATCCCACAGCGATATACAATGTATGGTGAACAGATGAGCTTCTGGCAGAGGACTGTGAACATGGTGAGGACTTTCCTGCAGCCCTTGTCCTGTGCACGACTGTTCACCCGCGCAGACGAGATCGCCTCACGGTTTCTCCAGAGGAAAACTTCCATGATGGAGATCTTCAGCCGTGGAGCTCTCTGGTTTATGCGCTTTGACTTTGTCTTCGAGTTTTCTCGACCGGTGATGCCCAACATGGTCATGATCGGAGGATATTCAACCATAAAAACGAAACCTTTACCCCCGGTAAGTTAAAAAAACACTACTATGGATTTGTCCAACCTTTCACAAATTTAAGAAAAGATAGGACATGATGTGAAGTGCGATTTCATGGTTTCTATAAAACCAGTGGTTTGTTTTATAGCAAAAACAGTTTGTGTTAAAAAAAAGAATCTACTCGCAATTCTAACTGGTCTTATTGCTGAACCACAGGGGACGTCAACTCACTGTTTGATATCAAGTTATTCATGGTTAAGGATGACTGAATACATAGTTGCATTCATGAGATATTATATTTTTTAAGCCCCAACCCACAGTGACCTATGTCTTTTTTTAATGAGTAAATGGAGCTTCAGTGTCTTGAAGTTTGTTTATGAGTCTGCTGTGTGTTTTGCTAAGCACACAGTATGGGATATTAATGGAAGATTTGACATTAGAACCACGTCGGTATTTCAGAACCTGTAGGACCCAACTATTACAGCAATAACAATAACTACAAACAATCTGCTCTCTCTGCTCTCTCTCGGGCAAGTTTTAATGTATTTTGTCCTAAACGGCTCCCTATATATCTTTCTCTGCTTTTCTCTCTCTCTCTCTTTCTTTCTCTCTCTCTCTCTCTCTCACACACACACTCACACACTCAACACAGGTGTTCCTCTCCTTTTTTCTGATCAGAAACAAAATGTATACAGTAATCCCCCAGTTTTACATGGATCAGGAGTTGCGGATTCAGTCACACATGGATTATTTTTGAGAAACAAAGTCATAGTTTTACGTGGAAATCCCCACAATAACATGGACACTGCAAATATCTTTTTTTTTTTTTGCTTTTTTCTGTCAATACATTTATTTTCTTTTGGATATTTTCATACAAAGGGACCCGTTCACATCGCCGCGGTGTCCCAATACTTTTGTCCCATGACCTTCCGAGTACATCACTCAGATGCGTCCATTTTTAAATGCAATCTAGGTTTAAACTTTTGTCCTGCAAACTTCCGAGTTGCAGTTATTGTCGAGGAATTTAAATTCAAATATGGGTTGACTTTACATTTTAAGGGTAGTGCATTAAACTTTTTAAAATGACATTAAAGTGTTCTGGGAGCAGAGTTGGGGACATATGTAGGGTTTACACTGTAAAATTGCTCTTGGAATGTAACCCCGGATTACTGTATATATACAGTATGTATACCTTTATGAGGCCATTTCAAAGTTCCAAAAACATCATTTAAAAGTTCTATATGATCAGTGATAACAAATCACAAATGTTTAACGCTTCCACTGTCAATAATAATAATAATGATAATAATAATAATAATAATAATAATGATAATAATATTAATGGTAATAAAACTTCAGAAGCCTTTATTTGTAGACTGGCATTGGTCTGTGAGTCATTTGGTACCGGGCCAGAATACACAGAATACAAATGCATGTAAAATTTAGCTCACAAACTAGCAAATGAAATTTTACCGCACCAGGAAAATATTGTTTTACATGAAAGTACGTGACGGTAGTGTTTTTAAAGGGAAAGTAATCGAAATAATCCACCTGGAAAAATATGATCAATTACAGGTTCTGAATGTCGTTTTCGGTTACTTTTCGATTAATCGCCCAGCCCTACTCTCCAGATACCCACGAGTCTCTGAACGTTTTTCCTGCCCGTTCTGTTTGTGTGTTTCTTAATGTGGTTTTTAACCCTGATCTGGATTTTTGACTTCTCTTTTTGCCTGGCAGACCTTTCTTGATTCCCTGTGTTGGATGCCCTGGTTTAGACTTCACTGCGATGGCTCTGGGACTGATTCCTGTTTTTTGAGCTGTTATTAAATGCCCATTGATTCTACTCTGCATTCGGGTCCATATCTGTGATCAGTACAGTGTCTGGCATATTAGCAATTTGTTTCAGAATCAGAAAACTGGATTGATCCTGGGAGAAACTGCTTATGTTACAACTGCACGGAGACAAGAACAATGTAAATATAAAGTCTAAATAAATCAAATACATTCTCAGTATGAAATACACTCTGCTATAAACAGATGCTGGGGTATAAATACTATAGATACAGGTTCACTTACAGTTTAGTGAATTCCTAGTAACTAGTAAATAAGGCAGCAGTATGACCTTTAACGTCAGATAAAAGTGCATGGTTAAAAATCACATAGAGATTAAAGTAATAGAGGCTTCTTATAGTTACCTATTTACTGTTCTTTGATTTTGTCACAGATTCATGGCTGGTCACTAAAGTTAACGATTGAAGATTCATCAGCCACTTATCGAACGAGGGTCATCGGGTGCAGTTGTGTGAGACGTTGTGTGCTGAACTTTACTGGGCAGATCTTCTGTCATGTTGTTTTTTAAGTCCTAGTTCTGTTGAGAAGGATTATGCCAGAGATAATGGAGATGTAATACGACATTAGTTTTCCCTGTAGCAGGTTTTTTAGCTTTGTTCTTCATTTTAAAACTGATCGTTTGTACATTAACCCAAAAATCAAGCCCTTCCCACACGCTATCTCAACTGCCATTTGGGAGCAAAGGTCCGTGTATTCCTGGCATTACAAAATGAGCTTCAGTCTCCAGAGGGATGAGCTCAGGATAACAGTGCTTTTGCTGTAAAATTTGTAATTCTGAAAATTCTGTATTGGGTTTTTGAAGACGATGGCTGGGTTACGGCTGCTGCTGTGTCTCCTCAGCCTGGGTTCAGTTCAGGCAGGGAAGCTGTTGGTGATTCCAGCAGATGGCAGTCACTGGACTGGGATGAAGCCTTTAGTGGAGGAGCTGGGAAAGCGAGGGAATGAGGTGGTGGTTGTGATTCCGGAGGCGAGTATGAGTATGGGATCATCAAAGCACACAACCACGCTAAAATATCCTGTACCCTACAATAAAACGGACGTAGAGGAACTTCTATCAACCAGTATGGATCTCGTTGTTAATACCGACACCTCGATTGACCTCGGAGGGTTTATAATGCTTGCCTTCACCGTGGAGATGCTTAGGGACCTTTCTGTACAAAATGCTGAGAGCTTGTTGTTCAACAAGGATTTGATGAAGACTCTGAAAGACTGGGACTTTGATGCCGTTCTCACAGACCCTTTTGAGCCTAAAGGAGCCATTGTTGGTGAATACCTCAATATCTCATCCATTTACATTCAGGTTAACAATCCCTGCGGTGCTCATTTTCTGGCCAGCCAGTGTCCCAGTCCGGCTTCTTACATCCCACAGAGATTCACCCAGTATAGTGACCGGATGAGCTTTTGGCGCAGGAGTGTGAACATGGTGAGGGCTTTCCTGCAGCCCATAGCCTGCGGACGACTGTTCTCCACGGCAAACGAGATCGCCTCTCGGTTTCTGCAGAGGAAAACATCCATGATGGAGATCTTGAGCCGTGGAGCTCTCTGGTTTGTGCGTTTTGACTTTGCCTTCGAGTTTCCTCGACCGGTGATGCCCAACATGGTCACAATTGGAGGGTATTCAGTCTCTAAACCAAAACCTTTATCTCTGGTAAGCTTTAAAAAATCACTATTCATAATCATCTTCCCTGCACTGTTTGTGATGGATCAGTGGTGTGGGCCAGCCAGTTACTGCAGGTAGTAAAGGAACTGTTCTGTACCTAAACTGTACTCTAATCACTGACTTCCAAAGTCCTTGATTAGCTGAATGAGGTGTATTAGATTTGGACAGGACTGGAGGATGGGATATAATAATAATAATAATAATAATAATAATAATATTAATAATAATAATGTTTCAGGCCTTTCTCAAACCCAGTCGTGTTTTACAACAAAACAAGAATACTCACAGCCTTTACTGCACAAGAGGACTAGACTGTTCCTTGATCATGTTCTCCGCACCGTTTGTGTTTTATCAGTGGTGTGGGATAGTTATGCCAGTTACTACAGGCAGTATAGGAACTGTGCTGTAGCAACGGTAGCATTTCTATGAACATGTGATGTCTTTCTGACCTCATCTTTTCTAAATGAGTGCCTCGCCTCGTTGGAGTTGATTGGGACTTTCTCTTGCTGATAACAGATACCTGCCGCTTTAATTGAGCTTCCTTTATTACTAGGTGAAAGCGCAGCTGACATTAACACAGACTATAGAACTATATCAGACCAGATTTTGCCTGGAATTGTGTGTTTTATTCGTTTGTCTTTTGGGAGGACTCTTAAGGTGAACATGCAAAAAATTTGAACTCTCTTCACCTGATCACTTCATGTGTCTTCAGGATTGTCTCTGGATTATTCTGATTGAAATTAATCACACAGGTGTGAACAAGATGCATTTAAACCAGATTTAAATACAAATCATTCAAAATCACTTCAGGAGGCTCTGAGACACCCCCAGACACGCCCACCACCCAAAACCCGGCCCAGTGATCTCACAGCACCCAGGATGGATTTGCTGACAAATGTTTGCACTGATTGCAACACAAAATGTTCTGCTACATTCAGTGCCATTTATTTTGCATTTTATTTTATACTTAAGGAATTCAGCCTAAACATGTTTTGTGATCTTCTCTAGAGAGTGAATTAATTAATTAGATTAATATCATATGATGTAATATATGTGAATTTATATTATCTGTGAAATCAGCCAATGAATAGGACGCGTGTAATAAACACACACTGTTACTCTGTTAAAGTGTATGTGCTAAATGATGGGGAACAGAGGGTGATACAAACTTCACTGTGTTACTTTTTTGTACTTTACCTTCACTTTGTACTGTCTGCTGTGCCGTCCACTTCAGAGAGACGCTGACTGGCTCAGCAGAAATCATTTAGACTTAAATGATTGTTTGAAATGTATTCTTTTATTTATTCTGAGGTCATAAATAGTAAGGCATCTGACAAAGTAAGCGCTTGCCTGCAGAATAAACCCCTGAAATGCTGTATCTACTTTCAGTCATTCCAGATTCCAGGCTCTTTTTCTCTAAACAAAGAAGAATCCACGGGCCACGCCTCACTGAGAGCCACGGTTCTTTAACCTGAATGATGTTCTTGTGCGGTAGCTGGAATGTACCTAATCCAGCCGCCATGACGCGTGAGACGCTCGGCCTCGGCCTCAGTCGCAGCTGCTTGTGGAGTAGATGTCAACTTACTCTGGGCACCTCTGTCACAGTGCACTTTGCTTTGACTTGCTGTAGCTGCTCTGAAAGAAACGAGGCCTCGAGTTCACATTCGTCAAACGTGTCACATGTTTCCACATGAGCAATCGTGCAGTTGATTGATGCAATTCATGAACACAGCGAGCTGCTGAACCTTAAACAAAACGACCCCAACTGCCACTGTGGGCACCTGGTATTTATTTTATGCTGCACATCCTCTGCCCTGACATGGTTTGTGCTTTTATTTCTTACGGTTATCTCTATTTTTGCAGTTTTTGCACACTAAACAACTCCACTGCTTGAATACAGAATCTGATTCTGTGCTGTTGTCCTGTTGTTGTCTCCTGCTTTCTTTACACTCTATGCATTTTCTCCTGTTTGCACCTATGCAGTCCTGTGGTGTTTTGTTTTTGCAGTATTCTTATTTTACACCACATTTGTGATAAAGGTCTTATTAAAACAGCTTAAACAGTTGTTGTTAAGACATGCTTCTTGATAATGTATTTGGAATCCAAACGTTGTTTCTGTATATTAGAGCTAGTGAAAGCTTACATCACTAATAAACATTAGAGGTCAGAGTCATCGAAATCTGTTCCTGAAATACATTCCCAAATCATCTCCAACATGCTTAAACCACCGCCAGGTCTTCATTAAGGTGGATCAGGCTTGTGGTCAGGGTTTAGGATACAGTATGATGCCACAGAAACTGACTCTAGATCAGCGCTCCAGTTCCTGAAGTGGTTTGTGAAAATGGACCCTGTTGTGTAAAAAGACTCTGCAGTGTTCAGCTCCACACTGAAGTTCAGTTCATTTTTACAGCCCACAGTAAGTCATACAGTGTCCTAAACCACGCCCACTAGTCTGATCACCTTAATGAAGGAGTTTAGTTCATTTTTAGCACGGCTTTGACCTCATGCTAACTGATGCTCTCCTGCCCTGTGGTCCGATCATTGCAGACGCTTTCTCGATTCCTGCCATTTATTTCCAGCGGGGGATACCCTGTGGCATGGACATGATCAGTGCTCAGTGCCCCTCACCCCCTTCCTATGTCCCACGCTTCTTCACTGGCTATTCAGACGTCATGACGTTCCCTCAGAGGGTCTCAAACATGCTGATGGTAGGATTCGAGTTGGTCTTCTGCAGGAAACATTATGCCAGTTTTGATGAGCTGGCCAGCAGGTACCTTAAGAGAGACACTACCTTCAAAGAACTTCTAGGCAATGGTGCAATTTGGCTTATGAGGTACGAGTTCACTCTTGATTATCCACGACCCTTGATGCCCAACGTGGTCACAATTGGGGGAATCAACTGTGCCAAAGTGAAGCCCTTACCACTGGTGAGCAACATCTGTGTCCCTGTTGATTATGATAAAAAACACAGTGGTTTGATTCCAGTGGATTTTGGGAAAAAAGTATGAGGTGGTGCCCACCCTTTAACCCACAGAACTTGACCGGCTGAAGCTTGTATCGATGCTTGTGTTATTTTACTGAAATGATGTAATCAGTGATTAAATTAAGCTTTATTTAGCAATTGGGTCTATTTTTGGTGGGCTTATCACCATCTAACCATGAACAAACCTATGCCCGTTCACTTTCCACAATTACAGGGCAATATCAGTGTCCCTGTAAGTTAAGACATGATAACATCAATGAATTAACAACTGATTTGTATCAACATTCAGTAAGATGAGCGAAACACTTCACCACATCGGCCCTTTTTAAATGAAGCTAATGTCTAAACTAAACAACATCCTTTGAGGTTTATTTACATTCACTTATTTCTAAGTAGTTTTAATTACTTTAATTACTAAATAAATGTAATAAATGATGTGCCATCATCTAAAACGGTTCTGAACACCACTTCAACCTGTATTATTTTGACCACTAGAGGGCACTTTGAGCGCCGGACAGTTTTTCAACATATTTGGCTGGAAAGCTAAAGAGCATATCCTGACCTATCCCTATCTTGATTTTTACACTGTGGCAAGGGCAGAGAGACCCATTTAAATGGAGATATCAGCACTTTTGCTGGCACTTAATATAAATGTCACTAGAAATGGCTGTCTTGTCCTGATCACAGGAGCAAGGATTGATCATATTCACAGACGTCCTGTTATCCACAAACATGGACTACTGAAGTATAAACACAATTCAGACTTGACAGGACCTCAGTTCACCAAAGATATTTGTCAAAGTGTGTTTAAACAAAAAATGCTATTGGAGCAGCACAAAAGAGCAAAGAGTATCTTACTTCAACTTACTTCAACTTCAACTTTTTGGAAGCTTTCTGCTCCCCGTCAATGCTACCGCAATGAACTTGCAACATCATGCTGCCATCAGCTTATCATGCTGTAATCAATATCCAGCTGATAAAAGGTAACAGGTCACTTTTATCAATGTTACTTTCTCCCAGATTGTTTAAACAGCGTCACATTTTCACTCAAAGATTCCGTCCTTTCTACAGAGAAAATCATTTCAGCTTTTAGTAAACCACAGTTCTTTACCCCTTTACTGTATCTGGATCATCTCCAGGTTTTACTGTACATGCTCAAACATGTCTCTTTTCAATCAGACTGAAACCTGGTTGCTATGCTGCATATCAGCTCATCTACAACAGCCAATCAGCGTCCATGCTTCTCGTTTTTTGTTCTGTTTTTAAGAAAAGCACAGTTTTGCAGCGACTGTCATGGTGGTCATGGTGGATTGGAGTAAAAGCTTAAGTCTGAAACTTTTTCTAAGTCAAAAACCGACCCGAGTTGGAGAACTGCAGCTTGCTGTTTATTAAAGAGTGAAGCAGCCTCATTGTCCAGTGGAGGATCCTATCTCCAACGGGACTTGAGCTGGGTATTCACAGGCATAAGAAAGGCGTTGATCCACCTCATAGCATTCCATCAGAAATATTTAATTACATCATTGTATTACACCAATAAGTTTTATTCATTATTTCACAGTCAGCCATGTCCTTTGAATTCGCTCATGCACTTCAAGGACATGTACAGTGGTGCAGAGCGCTAAACTCTGGAACTTTGTGGACATCTCCCCAGTCTAGGTGCTTTTTAAGTGCGCATTCTTTGGGGATTTCCAGCCAAGCTCGAAGGATCTGATTTCATCTACTTCGAGCAAACAGAGGGCTGAGAGAGACTGAGAATTGTGTTGAACTAAACTGGAGCTTAAACAGAGCGGAGAAGGAATTGAAATCACAATCACGGGAAACTCACGTCACGAAAGCAACTGAAGGAGCTGTGATGCTACATTAAGTACCGGCGGCCCGGAGGGGGCGCTTTTTCACATAATCAGAACAACAGGGGGCGCTGCGACAGCCCTGGGAGGGGGTTTGAGTGGTGGCCATATCGCTTCCATAATCAGAACAGCAGAGGGCGCTAAGGCAGCACTGGGGGGTGTTTTGGGTGGTGGGTGTATGTCTGCATGTGTCTCAGAACTTCATTTTTTAGTGATTCTGGTTTAATTCTGGTCCAAAGGCGTCTTGATTACACCTGCATGTTTAATGAGGATCAGAACAATCCAGGTGTAAAACTCAACACACACGAAGTGAGCCGGTATGAACTGGGTTTTTGACTCTCCTGAGCTGTTTTTCTGTCATACATGAATGTACCTGTTAGTAATTATTATATTTCTTTATCATTATTATTAATGTCTATAGGGCCATTTTTGTATGTAATACAGGCATTAATACTAAGCAGACTCCGAGGGGAAGATTTTTTCTAGTTTGATCAGAAATGAGTCATTTTCCTATTTGGAGATTATTGCCCCCTTCAGTAGAGATCAGGAGAACAGAGAAACCCTTTAACACATTCTGGATCAGAAGTGTCTGACTTTGGGAGTGGAGACTGGAATTTGATCACTTGAATTGTTTGGCTAAAAGCGCTAAAACAAGCTTTCACATTTTGCTTATTTTTAATAAACCACAGCGAATAGAGACACATCTTACCTTTCAGAACTGACCTGTGCACGTTGAAAAGGACTGAGCAGCTTGATCAGTATCGGTGCGTAAAACAAGCATTAATGGCCCGATTATTTTTAATAAACCAAAACAACAGTGATAAATATTTCACTGATATTTCACTCACCTCACACTTTTGACTCTTTCTGGTCACAGGACTGTGTGTTGGATGCGAGGTGTCTTTTAAAACAGATCCAGATCCAGTCTGTACC
>JBBPDH010002712.1:0-11626 GCA_037974565.1 Clupeocharax schoutedeni
TTTCCGTTTTCTTCACAGGCGCAGCTTTTAGTAACGCAAGGATATCGTCACGGTCTCGCGAGACCAAACGCATCTCGTACCAGGAGATCTCGTCACACCCCTATATGTAGATGTTAGAACTTGTAAGGATTTGGGCCAGTGGCGGTTTCGAGCCACTGCTTTTCGGTTGTTTTTTCTGTGTTTCTGTTTCTTGGGTTTTTGTTTTTTCTGTTCTCGTTTTAAGATTGTGGTTGTTCTTTCTCCTTGTCTGGTCCGTTCCGGGAGAGAGTACACGGCAGCTGGGGCCTAGCCCGGGCCGCCATAACGGAACTCTTGAGGATTTAGTGCTTCATCCTAAACTACATGTTCCTTGGACATTCTATATGTCAAAAAAGGGTTTCTAGTACTGTAGCATGATCAGTTGTGTATTGTGAATAGCTCACTGAACTCCAGCAATGTTGAAAGCAGAAGTTATTAACCCCCCCTTAAAGGAAAGATTATAGAGAAAGTAGCTTTGAATCAAATCAGTAACTGCCTAGACACAAATTGTTACTCTGTTAATCAGTCAGGTCTCTGCAAACATCAGTGTATAGAAACTGCTCTAGTTAGTCAAAGTCAAAGTGAACTTTGTCATTGCACCCTATACAAGTATACAGGGAAATTAAATGGCAAGATCTCTGGATCTGCAGTATATAAACAAATACTATAAGATTAGAAAATAAGATTTAGAATAAAAAAATTAGAAATAATATAGACAGACAAGACAAAACTTTGTGCAAGACAGTATTTAGCAATCTATAAATCTATGGTATGTGCAAATGGGTAATCTATATTAATATAGGATACATATACAGAAAAGTTGACAGCACATATTTGAGTAGCAGCATGTTCCGCAGTTAAGAAAAATATGGAATGAGTAGTCAAAGTGCCAGTGCGCAAATACCAGAGGTATGTATGTGTTTTTCAGTCTTTCTGTTCTATGTGCAAAAAAAATAGTCCTTGAGAAAGTGGCTGTGCATGTGTGTGTTAAGATGAACAGGCTGTTGGGGTTGAGGAGGGGTAGAGTTAGGGGCAGAGTGCTGTTAAGAAGCCTGACAGCCTGGGGATAAAAACTGTCCCGCAGCCTGGCAGACCTGGCTCTGATGCTGCAGAATCTCCTCTTGGATGGCACGAGAGGGGTCCGGCGAACACTGTGCTTGTGAAATGTGTCCTGGAGTGAGGGGAGAGGCACCCCAATAATGTTCTCTGCTGTCTTTACTATCCTCTGCAGGCGCTTGCGGTCGAATGTAGTGCAGTTGCCATACCAGGTAGTGATGCAGCTAGTCAGAACACTTTCAATGGTGCCTTTGTAGAATGTGGTGATGATAGGAGGGGGGAGGCTCTTTTCAGCCATCGCAGGAAGTGTAGTCTCGGCTGGGCGTGCTGGGTTATGGAGGTGGTGTTCTCTGTCCATGTAAGTTCCTCAGTTATTTGCACATCAAGGAACTCACGATCTCCACAGCTGATCTGTTGATGCTGAGTGGGAGATGGGCAGGGCATGTCCTCCTGAAGTCCACAATTATCTCTTTTGTCTTGCGGACATTAAGAGATAAGTTGTTGTCTCTGCACCAGTCAGACAGCCGTTCCACCTCTTCTCTGTAGGCAGACACATCGCTCCTGCCCATCAGCCCCAGCACAGTCGTATCATCCCCAAACTTGATGATGTGGTTAGTGTTGTATGTGTTGAAGTACTAAATGATCATCTGAATACAGATGCAGGTAAAATAACTGTACTGATACTGTTAGATTTGAGTGCAGCGTTTGACACTTTTGGTCATAGCATATGGCTAAACTGACTTGAGAACTGGGTTGGGCTCTCAGGTACAGCCCTTAGTTGCTTCAGGTCCAAACACAAATCTCTATCCACACATATATTTCCTGCAGGGTTGACTATGGCAACACTCCCCTCACTGGGATTCTCAAAAAGGCAATTTGGCAGCTCCAGCTCATTCAAAGTACTGCTGCCAGAGTTCTAACTGAAGTCAAAATAGATAACATATTACTCCAGTTCTCAGGTCTTTGCACACAATTCTCAGGTATTTCCACTGGCTCACAGTTCACTACAGAACTGATTTCAAAACATCACTCACTATGTAAGTCACACAGTGGCTTAAGCCCTAAATTCTTCCCTGATATGTTTATCTTAGATCTGCCAGAACTGGCCACCTAGTCATGAAACTAAACATGGTGAAATAGCCTTTAGTCACTATGCTGCTCACTGCTGGGACAAACTGCCCATCAATATCAGATCTGCACCGACTGTTTTTCTAAAACTACACTATTCTCCTCTGCACCCTTGCACCTCTATCACACTTTGAATGTTCTTTTATTGATTTGCTGTGCACTATTTAATTTCTCTTATTTATTCCATTATATGTTCTTTTTTATTCTATTTCTGTAAAGCACATTGAATGACATTTGGTGTTTGATATATATATATATATAAATAAACATGATTTGACTAGACTTAGAGAGCTAGCAATAATTACACATCATTATAACTGCTAGCTGCAGAAGAATGTTTGTGTTTTGAAATGATAGATGAACCATAGTTCTGTCTTTAAACCTTTCTGTAAATGTTTCATTATGTAGATCAAATGTCTTCTTGAGAAAACAGCACTTTACCCTACATATAATTACTTAACAGATCAACATGTTAACATGCCAAGTATAAAGTTGAAAAAAGTAGTTAATACAATTATTATTCAAAGTTAAGTTAATAAAAAAAACTTAAACTTGCTGAGAATTTATTGTGAACGAATCATTTCAGGGTAATTAACTTCTCGCTGCCCTCCGCCCAAAAAATCGGTGTGTGTGTGTGTGTGTGTGCGCGCGCTTGTGTGAGGCCATTGTCTGCCTACTCTATTAGAGCGTAGGAGGTTCGGCCAGGTCACTCCAGGACAGTAGGACAAAGCCCTGCTGACAGTACAGCCAATCATAAAGGCTCCCGGAATTACTTCTTTTCTGCATGTGGGTTGGGTGTGGTGGTGGTTGGGAGATGTAATAAATGGAATATTACAATCGCCTCTTTCTTTCTTCACATGTACTGTAATGCTGTTCCATTTTACCACAGTGTTTATTACCTGGGAGGTCATGTGGTCAAACCTTTATGCCTTAAGCAGATGGCCAGCTCATCCAAGCGTAAGAGAACTTTGATTATTTTCATAGAAATTGTCCCATGCTAGCGTTGGCCTTGCTGTCGGAAGAGCATGACTTCCATCATGGTGGTTCCATAGCCATCCCTGGCCTGGGCCTAAGGTGGTCCTCCCTCTTCCCTTCACTCAGCCTAACTGCCCTCTCTCTCAGTGGGTAGGGTGGCCCTTCAATTCCATACCTCAGCATAACTGTAATCTCTCTTTCGGGGTTTGTCCTGCCTCTCCTACTCATGGAAACATGAAAGCAGCAGTTACACTTGTTTATCATGGCTTTTCCCATGGAATCACTGGTTCAGCCTGAACTAGTACGATGGCAGCATCAGAAGATAAAATAATCATATGTGCCATTGGTCAACCCTAAAACACAAGTAAACACATAAACTCATCCTATGGACCAGTTCTAATATCTGGACATGGTTGTGAAAACCAAAACATCACACGGCTGTCCTATGCAGAAGCCAATGACTTTGACCATGTTGACTACGTTTTGAGGAGTTACCATGTTTTTGATGGGATCTGTGATCAAACAACACAGCTGTGCCGTTGTCCATCCGTCTAGTGGCTATTGCTGCCCAGCGATAACAGGGAGCAAGTAGCGAACCCATCAGAGCGTGGAGGAATATAATTTGAGCTGTAAGAGGCTTACAGCAAAGCCGGGTGTGGCCGACGTGGTGAAAGCCCAACAGCCCCGCTGACTTGTGAGAGATTGTGGGTCAGTGCTGTAAATACAAATCTGGACTTAATTGGGCAGCCTGATTAAAGTTACACAACCGAAACACGTAATGTGGATACCAGTGGGCATTGTGGTGGAGCAAGGATTGCCATTACATTTGAAACTGTGATAAAGGGAAGTTTTACCCCATGATCATCCACAGCAGCAGTTCGGTTAGGCTGCATTTGCAGTATACACCAATGAAAGCTCTCTCTTTTAGCTTCACCTTGCTGTTGTGCAGTTTCCAAACCTTTTCTTGTATGGTGGACCACTCTCACTCTACAGGCGACACCGTGCCTGATGCACTTGTACTGCCATCACGCAGACTACCATGTGCCACTGCTGTGCTGAAAATGTTTCACCACCACCCAGATAATAGCTGGACAGCAGTGCTGAGGTCAGAAACGGACAAATGGCGAAAAGCATGGGGGGTTGGTGGACTGTGTACAGTTGAACGCTTCACATAAGGTACAGGTTCTACAGCAGTTTAAAAAACCTTCATAATAAGAGGTTCTTTTTGTCATACAACATTCATATCAAACATTTGCAAGAATAATTATTCAGGGCACCAAAACTGGGGAGTCTATGGACTCCCATAAAGAACACGTTTTCCATCCTCAGCTGTTTCCAATAAAGTAGACAGAAATTGGAAGAAGAATGCAGGTGGTTCCAGTGGGTCAAGTGGCCAGTGAGTGGAAGAAAAAGTTTCTAATTGCCAGTAAGTGTAGAAAGTAGTGTAATGTTCCAGTACCTACGATAAATCTAATACCAAGTTTTTGGTTTGCGCAGGTGATAAAGAAGCAGAATAACTTACTAATAGCATTTACAGTCAATTGCATAACATCCATTCATGTTGAGAATATGTTGTCCACCAAGCCGAAATGAATAATGGAGGCTGCTTGTTAGTTTTATGATCTTATCAGAGGTACATCTGACACCACGATCAATTTAAATCAAGACGTCAAACAAGAAATCCCCCCACAGCGGTGAACAGGATTTGTTCTTGCTCTAGTCCTGTTTTATATTTAAGTGCCTTTGTTTCAAGTACTTGTGTTGATCCACCATCATTCTCCCATCTTCTGTTACGGTTTTGCAGTTCTCTGGTTTGTTTAGGCCATTGTGCCTTTTTGGTTTCTTGTTTGAAAATAAAGTAGTAAAATGGAATCCTGCATCATTCCCTTAGCTCTTGCTGACAGTCAGGCCCTGATTTTCATTTACATATAAAAGACAATCATATATAGGGGCCATATCAACTGTTCGTCTGATGTCATCCCATTTCAGCCACTCTCAAATCACTGGCGCGGACTCCTCTGAATTAAGTTCAGGTCATTTTATGCACAGTAATAAAAAGAATTTTTCAAAGAAGACGTTGCAACAAAGGTGGGGTGCTTGTAAAAGACAGCAGTAACAAAATAAAGCTCCTTTTGCAAGCTCCTAATTAAACGATCAACCGTTCCAATTTGACCTGAGCCATATGCTAAAGAGCGATTACCTAGAAATTTTGGAAAAGTTAATTTGCTAGCACTCTAATCCAGGAACTTATCAAGGGAATGAACAAATCACCACTTTTTGAGCGGTCTTAAGGTTCAAAGTACATTTATCCCTTAAAGGTTCCTTCATTGGAAAAGAATAATTTATTCTCTTAAACGACCAGTGACTGACAGGCCTGCTAGTGACGCTTAATCCCTATGTGTGGGGAATTGAAAATTCTGCTGTCTACTGTTCTTCCTTTCTTTCTTATTGCCTTCCATTCATCTGCTCCTCATTCCAGCAGCCTTCCTTTATGTCACTCTTCCTGCTCTCGCTCTACATGTCAAAACAAAAACATGTAGGGATGTCACTCATAGTGGAAATATATAGGATGGAAATGCACTGTATATTCAAGCGAAATGAAGGATATTGTTGACCTTATTGGCACCTTGGTGGAGATATTAGGCAGCAAGTGAAGAGTCCTGCTGTGTAGAAGCAGGAAAAATGACTGAGAATAAGGATCTCAAGTCCAGACTGTGGAGGCCGAATTACTGTGTCAGAGGATCTCCAGAACAGCAGGGCTTGTGGGGTCCCTGGTATGCTGTGGTTTCCAAGCAAAAAAGATTTTAAAACTTTAGTAGGACTTCCATGCTGTGGAAAGTGCTGTCCACCAGTTACTCCTCAATCTGCCCATACACAAAGAGGAATTCTGGATAAGCATCTGCTTTTTCTCTGGACTGAGAGGCATGCTGCGAATTCTGCCACGTTAATTATCACGCCCCTGGAGACCACAGGGACAGTTCTTAGGCATGTTGGTCAATTAGGAGCCAGGCTAATCAGCAACAGCTTGCGGATCCGAGCTCAGCTCATCATTATTAAAGGCTGGTTCTGCTGCAAACCTGTGCGATTTGGTGTGACCCCCCCCCCCCCCAGTTATAGGTCCCTATTAGGTGGCATATGTTCATAATTGTGTCCATATTCATGTGTCAGTCTTGAGCAAAAGCTGACGATAAATCACAGATGCATCATTTATCAATGCCAGGTGAAGGCTGTTTCGAACGCTTTTCATTAATGACCAGATAATGGATCGAGGGACGAGATTTGGTGGCTTGATAACTCACCTTACTGTGAGTTAGCTTGTGACTGATGGCTCCAGCAAGCACAAGCTGATGTGTGCAGAATAACAGCATTTGGACTGAAGTACATAAAATCTTCATAAAGTTCTGTCTTTTTTGAAAAATTAAGAAAATGGCCAAATGTGGACCAACAAGAACAAAATAGTCCAGTCCTAGTTCAGCTGTACACTTTTTCATCTCTGCCATATCTGCATGAACAAACACATTTGCTCCACTGTTATTTTTTCTGTGTCTGCACACATTTCTGTGTCTGTATGTGTTCTTCCATTTTCCCCACATAGTTAAGTGTTTGGTTTACCCTTCAACCACTAAGTGCAACATTAGTTCCCAATTTCTGGCCACATTTTGGAATAAGTGCTAAAGAATGCACTTAGATGCCGCTGGGGTCAATTCAAAAGCTTCGAATATGTAAATATGTAGAAGTTGGTGTTAATGGGGGAGGGTATGGGGATGCCAAGGATGTTTTATGAATATATATAAATAACCTTCTGTGAGGGAGCATTCAGAGACAGATATATGGTTCCCTTTACCACCACTGAACAATTCTGTACATTTCACCCCAAACCCATTCTGAACATCTTTCTTGACTTCTTAACCATTTTTGCTCCACTGAATGTTCCCCCAGACACAGTAATGTTTTAAATTGCGATCCTCTATTTTCTCCTAATAGGAACTTTCGACCACTTCAACCACTAAAACCACTAAGTACAACGCAAGTCCTCAATTTGTGGCCACACTCAGAGATAAGTGCTTAAGAAAGCAGACAAAACTGGACCCCTTTTTTGAGTTGCCTTGTAAAAAACTTCAGAAATGTCTAGATTGTGTTAGTTGAGATGGGTGCATTCTCACTTGGAAGCCATGCTGTCCTCCAGGCCTTCCAATATGCTACAGAAAATGTTGCAAAATGTAACATTTTCCTTTTAATAAAAGATGAGCCCAAAAGCACTGAGATGTTTCACCCTCATTCAGTTTTTTTCACTTTAAACAAGTAAAGATGGCCACTAAAGGTCTCTTTTGATCATCATCAACTGACATGGCAACATTAACAAGGTTGTATACTGCAACATCCTGCATGTACCCCTCCACAGTGAATGCATTTAAGACCATACTTATCCTACACTGAAAAAAAAAGACGTCATGTTCCATTCACCACAATTTAAAAAATCTTAGATTCCATTGGACAAATCCAAACCAAACTTTTTATTTATTTCAGGCTGCTGAATGTAGTCCCAAAGGTCTGTGGTTTATACAACCCAGTTACCTTTGGGACTGGCCACAGATGCAGCCATGTTCGATTTTGGAAACGTAGTTCCAGGTTAGGAGCACTAAGGCTGTGATATTGATAGAATCCCAAAATGCTGCATAAGTCAGCAGTTCAGTAAGCAGCGGACCAAGGTAGTGCCTGATGCCAGATGCACTTAAGAATGTCAGCCATGCTCATTTGATTGAGCTGTTTGTGAAACACCGTTTTATTTTTATTCTTCTGTGGGTTTTTTTGGTGAGGGCGTGGGACTGTGATAAACAGAAAGAGTGATTTGCTTGTCAGTATTGTGGGGTTTCTTTTCAATCGTGTGGCAAACTGTCCAGTGCAAACAAGGTGTTTTTCCTCAATCAAAGACAGTGCCTGCATATTAAATGAATGTATATAGGGCTTTCTATAGGACTGCATATACGCTGCACACTGGGTTTATCTCGATGCCTAGCAGGCTGCCTTGTTCTGTCCTTGCTCTTTTACAAAAATAAACCCTACAGAGACATCACTTACATCACTGTGCCTTTAAAGCTACAGATGCTGATCTCAACCATTGCTTCAGCACTGGAAACAGTTTTCTAGCCTCTCTACAATGTTATTGGTTAAGTGTTCACCAGCCCTCCTACTGGAGATCTACTTCCTGCTGTGTTTAGCTTCTACCTGCATCTAACATGCTTCCCATCCTACATGATATTCCAACCAATCAGGGACTTGTGAAGAAGTTCTTTAGCCACAGCATGCGTTGCAAATTGTGGCTGAACTAGACTTGGGGTATCTCCAGGACCATGGGGAATGACCACTGGCTAAATTTGCATGAAAACAGGACTTGATGGTACTTGCAGGTTCTTGGTAACACTGGAAGCTAACACAAAGCTTCTTTACTGAAGATAAGCACTGCCAATCAGTGCTATATTCATATACATGTGATTACACCATATACTGATTTTGGAATTGGTGGAGCTTGCAGTATACAGGTGCAAAAAGTATGACCTATAAGAGGCCTTGTAATTCAGGGTGACGACTGAGCCTTAATTTCAGTTCAGTGTAGAGAAACACCAGTGGCCTGCTCGGAGCCCTGACCCCAAGCCAAATGAGCACCTTAGGGATAAAGCAGAATGTCAATCGTGAGCTGAACCTCATCCAGCATCAGTGCTAAACTTCACAAATGTTCTTTGAACTGAATGGGCTAAAATTCCCAGACATGCTCTAAAAGCCTTTATTGAAGGAGGCGCAACTCTATTCTAATTATCAAAGTGTAATTTGGCTTGGCTGGCCCAAAACTACAGTACACCGTTTTCTTTGAACCATAACGCAGAAATAGGCCAATGAAGCCTTAGGGAGGAGAACAAAGGGACACCACATCTATAGATCCAATTGTCTCATGTGCTGGTTTGCTGACATAGTATCTTAGCAAGATTAGTTCATCCAGCAAGATCAAAGATTTTAGCAACATTTTTTAGCGCACTGTTCATTATGAAACTGCTAATTGGGAGTCTTGTGCTCTTGGAGCGTATTGCTAAAGGCTGTTTAGGTTTACCGAGTCTGACCCTGGATATCTATTCTGGTGCACTGTTGAATTATGTAACCATCCGCTGCTTTGGGAGAGCAAAGCTGAATGGTTTCCTGCACAAAAAGGCTTCCCCCAGAGCCCCCTTGAGGATTCCAAGGCACTAGAGGAGTTTGTAAATGGATACACTTCCCCTCTCACCCCGAAAGTGGTCGATTAACCAAGACATGTTTGCTGTCTAGTCTTGTTGCACTGTAGCTATGAGGCTAAAGTAGCCCCAGTAATTAACATTGTGCCAAATGCAAATCATTATACACTACATTTGTCTGAAGTAAGCCTGAAGTTTGTACGTATATGAATGGTGGTTAACTCATGAGGCTTTCTGACTCGCACTAGGCTCAAAACTAGAACTAGATATCAGGGTTTTATTCATAATATGAATCCGAATTTGATTAGGGCATTCTAGAAGGAAAAGGGAGTCTGAGCAGAATTTGTCAGAAACCCAGCAGTTGCTTTAAGTCCATAATTTACGAAAACACTTTTCTGAAACATTTGTTTTTACATGTTTTAATCTACATGTAGATAGGCAGCTTGAGCTGAATATATATATATTAGACCCATCTGAGCCAAACTGCATTTTTCATATATCATTTCATTGGCGCTGTTCACAGAAATTCATAATCAACTTTAAGGAATTTGTTAACAGCGGTGGACACTTCTTTCGATAATTTATCTATTAAAAGAGGGTGAGTCCAACTTGTTCAGCCACCCTTAATAGATTAATGCTGATCTGGCCCTTGGGGCCCGGTGACCAGCACAGTTTGATGATTTCCCTGCATATCTGGAACACTCCTGGTTCAGCTCACATGTAAATTGGCAGGTTAATGATTATATCAATGGGACTCCAGTACTGGTCCTGGGCACCCATAACTGGACCATAAATCAAATGATAGATAAGGCCATTACGTGGTACCTGGCGAGGTATTTCGCTCCATATTCTTAGTAAGGCAAATTGAAATAAATGGGAACGAAAACAAACCTGCCATGAGATAAGTGCGATAATGTATTCTCCACTGACAGTGCATTCATTTAAGTGTTCTTGGGGGAGTTGATTAAGCCGTATTGCAGAACTCATTAGAAATAATTACCTGGAGTTGTGCCATTCTGACAAAGGCTACCTGCCTGATCCAAATATTTGATCGTGCCAATTCGATTCTGCAATGAGCGAATCATATTCTACATGCAATGTTTACATATGAATCACACTCAGCCTTTAACGTCTTGGATGATGTGTTCGCTTTGGGCCTCATGATTGATTCAAAAGCTGCATCATTACCAGCATCGATGGTGGTCACTATACAAGCCTATAGATATTCCTCTGTTCTTCTCTTTATGAAAGCAGAATAGGTTAAGATGTTTAGCTGTATAACAAATATAAGGCTGTGTCCCAGAAGGCTGCATTTTCATGGGCTGAAATTGACTTTAATACTAATTAGTGTTCTATTTGACAGTTTGTCTGAAAGCTTGAGCATGCCTCTGGGCTGCCTCTGGGTTCTTCAACAGTGCACCATGTTGTTTCACACTGACTTGAGAAGCTTTGCTACATGCGCATGAAAAGCCTGCTTTGATATCCACATTCAACAGCGGAGGCGAGCATCAGAGTCATAGAGTATTCTGTTTTCAAAACAGCATTCCAGCTCGAAGCCTCAGCTCAGCAGCATGTATTAGTTTGAGTAGCAACTAGGTCTGATGCATTGGAAGTCATTGAAAAAGCACCATAGGACAGCAGCAGAGTGGCCTTTTGGGGACATGAAAATGAAAATGCATGCGGGGAACAAAATCATGTAAAAATGCTCAAGAAGTATCTTAGTGGCTTTGAAAGGAGTTTCCATTATTGGGCCATAGAGTGTTGGTCACAAAGACTGTGCACCTGGTCAGTGTTTCAAAAGGAGCTGTCAGTAAAGCGACATGTGGGAGGGACATCAGCAAACAGTGAACGGTCAGTCAAGACCGCAGGTTGTGGTGGATGTGATGCCTGAGTGTGATATGGAAGAGTCGGTGTTCCTCAGATGATTGAATGTCAACTTCTAGGATAGTATGCCCGCATGGAGACAAGCTGCAGTGCGTATACCCCTTATTAGGCTAAGGACCACCTGTGAGGTGGCATAATCATATTCTCAGCAGAATGCGTGAATGAGTGTATGGTGTAGACTGAGAGACAAGGCTGAGAGCAGTTTGAGAATGGGAATGTCTATTATAAAATGTTTACAGTTTTCCTTAGATAAAACTAAGGGTAGAAATAAAATCTCTCTCTCTCTCTCTCTCTCTCTCTCTCTCTCTCTCTCTCTCTCTCTCTCTCTCTCTCTCTCTCTCTCT
>JBBPDH010002722.1:0-11625 GCA_037974565.1 Clupeocharax schoutedeni
ATGCGCCCACACTAGAGACAAGTTGACTGTAATCCAGTCTGGTGCGTGCAGTCTGCGGTTGTTGATTACGTCATCACCGTTTTCGGTCAAGTTAAAAAAATATTTCGGCCGATACTGAAAATGCATTTTTTTGCCATTTTCGGCCAAAAATTATCGGTGGCCAAATATTCGGTGCATCCCTAGGAAAGACCTTATTGCACTGAACAGTGAGCTTGAAACGATAATGCTTCCCATTCCAAAAATATTAGAGGAGAACAGAATCAAATGGGTCCCAGAACAAATTGGGGGCAGTGAAAATATCATGACACTATAAAATGTGCCAAGATGGAGGACTTTCATTTTGACCATAGATATCCAGGAATATAAATAGTTTGGTGTAAATGTAAAAATCTACCTTGACTTCAGTAAGGATTTTGCAGAATTTTTCGGCCACTGCAAGGAAGGGTAGATGTCTATACCTAGATTTAAAAGAATGGACAACAGGTGCTGCGCTGGGGAGAGGTAATGATTCAGGGATGCATTATAGAAAAAGAAAACATTCCTGGCTCCAATATATCATATAACCTGAAAGAAGGCTGCAATGTTCAAACAGCAAACTATGGGAAATCGAAACTGCAGATTTATCTATAAATGATAAGATATCATCAGTGTACAACAAGGTATACTGAAAAGAATTTTCACTGGTGAGAGACTAGCTCTGTTTGCTGGATGGCCCGAGCCAAGGTTTAAAGTGAATGTAAATAATAAAGCAAAGAGAGGGCAGCCGTAATGAGCCCGTCTCACTGTGAGCACACCTGCCCTTGCATTAAAGTATAATACTTTTATCATATCCATGAAAACATAACCTAAACCCATACGTTCCAGCACTATGAAGAAAAATAAGCACTATTTGTAAAATATAGCACTTAGTACTGTCATCTGGTTCTCCGGTTCTGAAACTTTTCCTCATATTGTTAGTCATTTTGGATAAAAGCATCTGCCAAATGAATGTAATGTAATGTAATTTCATGGCACCAACAGAAAACACTATGCAGAGTTAGACTGAACAGCAAAATGGATTTGATGCAAAGACAACAAAGACGGGCAAAAAAGACAACAAAGTCTTAACTTGTGAAAGTCTTAGGAAATTTCTGCTGTGATTGTTGCGTGATATGGGGCAAATGTCAGAATGAAGTACTGGCGAGGGCAGAATACAGCCAAGTAAAAATAAATTCAATCCAGGAGAAGGACTTGTGTCTGAAACGAAAAGTTTCTTGTAGAGGAAATGCCATGCAGGTACACACTCTTGTATAGTTTGAAAACACTAAAATAAAATGAGAATATGTTCTTGTAAAGCAAGAACGAATCTCACCGTTGGAACGAACCTGAGAATGAACTTCATAACAGCATTTCAGTTTTATTTATCTAGCACAATGTTGATTCTAATGGGTGTTTGGACAGAGAAGAATCCTGACAAGCTGAATCCTGACAAGCTGAGCTTCAAGGTTAACAATTTTCTAGACATGATTTCAAAGGTTATTGCTGTAAAGCAATACAGTACAGTTTATAGCAGCTTTTCAAAGCTATAGTTGGGGCAGATCTAATAGTGATGTGCAGTTTGTTCCAGCAGCCAAATGCATAGTGACTAAACAGGAGTTCACCATGTTTAGTTTCAGACCTTCTCACCACTAACTGAGCAGCTCCTGCAGATCTAAGAGACCAACCTGGAATATATGCTTCAAACATATCTGAGATGTATTTTGGACCCAAACCATTGAGGGGCTTATACACGATGCTTTGAATGTCCTGTATCAAGCTGGGAGCCAGCCTTCACCACCTCAAAACCATATATATATATATATATATATATATATATAGAGAGAGAGAGAGAGAGAGAGAAAAGCAAATAAACATACACAAAGAAAGCAAGAGCCCACTCTGGACCCACTCATGCATCAAACTACATCCAACTCTTCATAAAAGTGGAGCAAACTTCAGTGTGGAGCCGAATGGTACAGGCGCCTTTTTAAGATCGGTTCTGCATTTGCAGGCAAAGAGTATTTTGCTGTGTGTGCTTTGATGTCTCATCATGAAGGTGTGCATGGGGTAAGAGGTGTTGTCCATGATGCTGAGAAGCTTTTTCATCAATCTCTTTTCATACACCTTCGCCAGGTTCTCCAGTCGGACACCCAGAACAGAACCAGCCTTTTTAATCAGCTTGTTCAGCCTGTTGGCATCATAGGTCTTATACCCAACAGGGTTTGTTTTCACAAACCACCTCAGGAGCGCTGATCAACAGTCAGTTGCTGTGACATCCTTAATACGGAAGAGTCTGATCCATGTAAATGAGGAATTGAGATCAATTCTGCTTTGTGAACAGCAACCCTGGTGTTGTTTGAAATGGCTGTCTGTAGCACTGAAGTCCAGTTTGTTTTAAATCCAGGTTAATGAAGAGCTGGATGAGGTTTGAGCAGATTCAGATCAATTTTGGGGATGTATTTATAGTAAAAGATTTGGATGACTATTGACTTCTAGTGTTCGTGACTTTAACCTCATAGCTCCAGTTCTGAATAAAAAAAGATAACTTTGGAACCAAACACCTCTTGGCTGATTGACCACATCTGGGGTAAACTGTTTTAAATGCATAGGAGCACACGCTCATGTTTCAAAATATCTAAGGCAGGGTAAGCAGCAGTAAATAAAGAATCTGAGACATATAAAGACAGCAGTAGGCTGGTCCATTCCCTGCAGAAATTTCCCCCAGATCATGAGATATGGAACTGAGAGAGAAAAAAGAGAGATAATTTATTAAGAAGAATCGTTTTATATATGTCTTTTAATGAACTAATATGTCCCATATGGATTATATACATGTAAGAGTGTATGTAACAATATCTTTATATATACACACACACACACACCAAATTAACATGCTTTAGTTTTCTGTCCACTCTGCAAACATGTCTAGATTGTACTTGTCTTCATTTCTTCACACGCTCACCTTTGGCTGCCCTCTTCTTCACCCGTGGTCCCCTTGGAGCTGTCCCTGTGTGAGATGATGGAACTTTATTTCTTGCAATCATGCAATCTGTACGATATCATAAGTGATATGGACTGATGTGACTGTCCTAAATACAAGCTGGACATCACACTTAAGCAGGACGAGCAGACTTCTGTTAATGCTCAGAAGTCACTGCAGATCCAAAGTGGAGGTGCAAACTGGAAAAACGTATCCCAGACCAAAGTAGAAGGAATGTTTTATTATTGGTTGAATTTGATGGAAAGTTTATGTAAATTTACAGTTTCAGTAAAGATTTCGTTTCATGGGGTAAGAGGGATTTTCCATGACAGCGAGAAGCTTTCTTTTTCATATACCTCAGTCAGGTTCTCCAGTCTGACAGAATCAGCTTTTTTGCATCAGCTGCAGTCAACCCACTGCCCCAGCACACAGTTGCAAAAAACACCATGCTCTCTTTCATAGAGTGACAGAACATAGTCAACATTGTCCTACAGACATTAAAAGACCTGAGCCTCCTCAGTAGGTAAAGCCGGCTCTGCCCTTTCTTGAAGACAACGTTGAGTCCAGTTTAGTTTTCACACCACTTAACAAAGCTGTATTCTCTGTAACTCCTGTATTTCTCCTCCTGTCCATCCCTGATACAGGCCACAATGGTACAGTCATCAAAGAATTTCTGCAGGTGACATGACTGACACCTAAAATCAGATGTGTAGAGGCTGAAGAGGAAGGGTGATAGAACATTCCCCTGCGGCGCCCCCGTGCTCTCCCTCTATATCAGTCTCAACTCCTCTTTGTCAGTTTCGAAAGCTTTCTTCTTGTTGTTCAGTGTGGCTTTGATGTCTTTGGTTGCCCAGAGTTTGTTTGGGAAGCAATGAACAGTTTTTTTGGAACAACAGTGTCCACACAGAACTTAATGTAATCTGTGATGCAGTCTGTCAGATTGTCTTTATTGTCCCCATGGGAACTGCTGAGAACAATATATATATATATTTTTTATTGAACTTGGAATGGAATGGGAGTGCACTTTGGACCGAAAGCAAACAGGCAAAAGACTGGTACTGGAATGGAAACACACAGGAACTAGGTGTGGATTAGGAATCATCAGGCAGTGATTTCTGTTAATTAAATACTTCTCTTCTACACACTGGTCTCTTATCTGCAGAATTTTTGAGCAATGATCTGTGGCAAAATCTGTTGGCTGGGTCTGAAATATTTTCACACATGAGACACCAAAAAGAGACACCAGCTACTTCTTACAGAGACACACATACACCTACCCACATATATTCTCTCCCTATCTGCCTGATAAAGTTTCATGCCTGGTCAAAGTCCATCCAATCAGTGAAAGCCGAAGACAAGCTCAGCCGCAGAGTCTGAATCTGTCACAGCTTCCATTCATCATTTGGTCTTCTGTCACCAGAACCTGCTTATTTTATCTACTGCCAACTTATTGCTAGAGCCTCACAAAGTCAGGGCTGGATTGGATACAGTATTATTTAAAACTCTTGAGTAACCTCTCGCATTTTTTCATACAGCCAGACATTCTTGTATTTCTTAATGTATTCCAGGATTCCTGAAGAACTTTTGAAAGCTCTCATTTTCAGTCCTGTCCAATTCCTGACCAGTTTCAGAGGAATGTTTTATTTTGTTAAGTCTCACAGTGACTTATGCATGAATCTTTCCAGCATAAAAAAGTGATCTATATTTATTAACCATAAAACAGTATTATGCAGTAACAAGATTATTTAAAGCAAAGTACAAAGAAATGAAAGGTTGGCTCAAGAGACTTTGCGTTGTCCATCATTTTGCAGTGATTACTACCCAGAAGAAAATTTTGCTGTTCACAACAGTCTATTCAGACATATTATTTGGAGATTTTTGAAACCTGACTTGTTTGTCCTTACACAGTCCTCTAAGGGGAAATAAGAGACAAAGGAAAAAGCTCTTAAAGAAAGGTTTGCTGGTTTGCTCAATTGTCTGCTAACCGATGTCAGAAACATTCTATGGGAAGGTCAGCATGTACGTATTGAGCGGACAGCTTGGTATAGGTGTCCTCAGCTACGTCTCTTGTATATTAGGTCACTTGTATATGCAGGTGGATGGCAGGGTCTTGAGGAGATCAATGTCTATTTAAAGATACCATGGGTTTCTAATGCAGTCATTTTCTTGACCAATTGGTCTTCAAGGTAAGTGCTCTCATCCATGAACCAGCCTTTACAGCCTCAGGCTGTGTTCAAAACAGAGGGCAACCCAACACCTCGCCCTCCACCGAGATGGGGTGCTGCAGTGTGGATTAGAGTCAAACTTATACACTTTTCCAAAAAATATGCTTGCCCCACATCTTCATCACAAAGGCACTCACTACATCTTGACCAATGAAGAAACAAATGCGGTTTTCCTGAGTGATGTGTCTTCTTATAATGGTGCATCATCAGGCTAGAAACCACATGTGTAGCTAAACCATAGTCAGGAAGGAATTAAATTGGGCATTTTTTCTCATTTCCTATTTTGCTTTAAATCACCTTGCTTTAAATTTTATTTAAATACAATTTTGACACCTTTTTGTCAAATTCTCTTATCTTCGGCTTATTGAGTTGATTAATTAAAATGAATAGGAACAAGCTGAGCTTAATTAACAATGATAAACAATGAACAGGTAAACTACAGTGGATATAAACTAGACCAAAAATGGTATCCATGGCGTTAACAATATAACTTTATTTCTTTAGTTAATGCATGTTTTCAATATGAAGAAAAATCCATAAAATGGATAGAAGAGCAAAAAACTTTATATACAGTACTGTGCAAATGTCTTAGGCACCTATGCAAATAGTTTGAAGTAATTTATATCAGCAGTGGGTTTCTTTCTGCCAGAGAAAACACAGCTGAACATTAGAAAAAATGCAAACAAACAAGCAAGCAGTAAAAAGTATCAAGATTTCTTTTTTCTGAAAATTTTGTAATTATTTTCTGAGCAGGTTGAAAGAGCACAGGTTTGGATCCAGGTTTTTGAGATAATGCTGCTCCAGCAGACCACCACATAAATGGCTGATTTTTTGATGCCATCACAGAGTCATAAAAGGTCTTCAGGAGCGGCCCCTGCACTCCAAAAAGCCTGAACCGCCGAAGCAGGTACAGCCTGCTCTGCCCTTTTTTGTAGAGAGCATTTGAGTTGTGAGTCCAGTCCAGTTTATTGTTCAGATGAACACCAAGGTACATGTAGCTCTCCATAGCCCCAGTGTCCATGCCCTGGATCTTCAGGGGCTGCAGCAGACAATGTTTTTGCCTGAGGAAGTCTACCCCCAGCTTCTTGGTTTTTCCAGTGTTGATCTGGAGGTAGTTCTGTTGGCATCAGTCCACAAAGTCCCAGGTCTGTTCTCTCCCGGTCAACCCCGTCAGTGATGAGCCCAACTACAGCAGAGGGCCCTGTCTGACACACAGCCCTGAGTTCTCACATACTGTGGTTGGTCAGTGATGAGGCCTACTCCTGTGTACTCCAGCTTGTTCCTCGGGATTGAGAGAAGGATTTGAGAAGTGTTGAAGGCACTAGAGAAATCAAAGAATATGATTCTCACAGTGCTCCCAGCAGTCTCCAAAGGAAAGAGTTGAGGACGAACTGCTCCAGGGTCTTCATCAGGTGGGAGGTCAGAGCCACTGACTTGTAGCTGTTGAGGTCCTTGGGAGTCTTCGCCACAGGTACCACACGAGATGTTTTCCGAAGCTGTGGAACTCTCCCCAGCTTCAGGCTCAGGCTGAAGATGAGCTCCACCCCGCCCCCCCCACCACCACCACCACAATTGATCTGTGCAGGACCTGACAACCCTTGAGCTGATACCATCTGGACCTGCTGCCTTCCTGGCTTTGATCCTCCTAGGTTCCCTCCTAAGCTGGATGGTTGAAAGAGACAGGCTGGAGCCGTGTGTGTACTGGATGCTGTCGTGGTGGGGAGGAGCAGTGAGCAGAGTGTGTAGAGGAGGTGTGAAGTGTCTGAGGTGGAACAGAAGTGGGGGTGGGGGGTTTCTGTAGCAGATGTTAGAGACTGCATCCAGGATGAATCAGACCTGTTGAAGAAGTGATTCAGTTCATTTGCCCACTTCACAT
The DNA here is from genome assembly GCA_037974565.1 of Clupeocharax schoutedeni. NCBI lineage: Eukaryota > Metazoa > Chordata > Actinopteri > Characiformes > Alestidae > Clupeocharax > Clupeocharax schoutedeni. The sequence continues at coordinate 7,100 of JBBPDH010002722.1, forward strand.
TCCCCACCAACAAAGAGTTTTGTTCTTTGTGGCCTGAGATGGTTCTAAGGCCTCCCCAGACTTTGTTAACATTGTTCAGCTGAAGCTGGTTTTTCATTTTCTGACTTTAGCTGTCCTTCCCATCCCTGATCAGTCATTTCATCTCTCTTTGCACCATTTTCAGATCCGTCTTGTCTCCTGATTTAAAGGCCAGCTGGAGTAATTGTTGGGGAAGCCCTGCACTATCCTGGTGGGTACAGTGTTATTCACAGAGAAATTAATGTAATCTGTAATGTAAGTCACATGGCTGTCGATGTCTAGTTTTAAATTGTCTAATATTAAATTGGTGGGGCATGTCATATACTGAGTGAATGTAGGCAGTGTGGAGTCAATGTGTAGTTATAGTTCCCCAATATTAAAAACAAGGCTTGTGGATATTGCACTTTACTCTTACTGCTCTCCCTTGTCCTCTCTGCCCGTAGCAGCTAGAAACACCAGAAAGTCAAGTAGGTTTTATTATTTTATTATTATCTTTGCAGACAGGTCAAAAGAGCCCAATGATCTTCTCAGCTGTCCTCACAGTAAGGTCTTGTGATTTGAAGTATTACAATTCCCATGACTGGCTGTGATGCAGCTACAGAGAATGCTCTCTATTGTCCCACTATTGAAAATTATGAGGATTGGGGGTGGAAGGTGCACATGATGTTCTCTGTGATGTGAACACCAAGGAACCTGGAGTACTGAACAATCACCACCGAGGAGCCACCAATTCTCAGCAGGGAGCAACAACAATCTCTTTTGTATTATCCACAATCAGGGTTGTTTGCTCTGCGCCAGTCCATCACCCATTGCACCTCCTCTCTCTATGCTGCCTCATCATTAACGCAGATCAAACCCTCCACAGTTGTGTCATCAGAGAACTTGATGATGTGGTTCGAGCTGCGCGTTGCTGCATAGATGTGGGTAAGCAGCATGAACAGTAGAGGGCTGAGCACAGACGGCCCTCAGCATTAAGTTCAAAACCTTAACAGCGGTCTTCAAGGCCAAGAGTGGATTTGTACATCGACGTTCTGCTTTTTTACACGTTCTGCTAGAATACAGTACTGGTCAAAATGATGCATTTATCCTCAATGTAGGCATTGTCAGTTACATGGAACATGTTTGTCTTGTCTTTTATAGATATATTTTGTGTTCTGTCCTGTTTGCACTTGTGTTTTTGTTCTGTGCTGTTCTGTACTACTCTTAGTTGCACATTTCATTTTTTACCATGTACTGTGTGTACATAGTAGCTATGACAGTAAAAACATACTTGACTTCAGTCTATTGGCCCCCAGTGGTGGAATTAACTCCCTCTTGCAATCAAATCTGCGTAGTCCCTCAGTGTCTTCAAGCATTGCCTGAAGACCCACCTCTTCAAGAAGCACTGTGGTGACTAACATGTCCTCTAGTTTATATCTCATATCTTTTTCTGTTTGTTTAAGATAAACCCTTTACACTTAGCCTCTTAACTGTTTTTCCTTATTTTGTGTATTAACCTCTGACTTTTTTTCTTTTTGACAGGGTTTGTTAAGGTGTATAACTAGCAGTAACTTGATTAAAAGCAGGTGTTATTCTTAGTGTAGTTTTACAGGTTTGAAGAACAGATGTAGACTACTTAAGCACTGATGTATGTCACTCTGGATAAGCATGAACAGCATTCTTATATAAGTGACCTTTTTGTCCAGATGGGTAAGGGCAAGATTGATGGTTGTTGGTAGTGGCATCCTCCATAAAGTGGTTGGGATAAATATTCAAACTGCAGGGGTCCAGTGAACTGACTTCTTTAATCAGCATTTTTGGTAAGGCAAGGAAGGAAGAAGAAATGTGTCTAGCAGCAGAGCCAGTTTCGCCCCTTGTGCGAGAGCCATCCACAAAAAGGAGTAAATCAGTGTTAGCACACCCTTCAGTTCTGGTCTGGGCATGCAGATCAGGTCCACAGTTAGCACATAGCCCACAAGATCATGTGAAGCAACCCACTGCTTTTTTGGCTGCAGCCGCATTCCTGAGACAGACAGGAAGATCCGCTGCCACTGGATCCAGTTTTGATGAGAAATATTCTACAGATTGTTGTTGCAACAGTACTGATGTCATGTGTCCCCCTTTTTCACAGACTGTCTGTGTGTATGGTTTCATAGGTTTAGGGATGACCAGGGTGGGCGGTAAAGCCAGGGCATCAAAAGGGAAAGCATGTCTTTGCGACATTTCTGCAGAGTGGGTGCTGTGATTAACAGGATATTGCAAGAGGGTGGTGTCTGGTGACAACTGCAACAGAGCCACTTGCACAGTGCGGGTGTGGGGCTTTTACAACATGTACAAATCAAATCGCCATTAAGTTGGCTCTCCCTTATTCCTAATTTTTTTATTGGAATCAGTAGCGTTCGAACAGGTGAATTCGGACATGGAACGATCATCCCCAACGCCCACAATGAAACAGCTACTCGCTCTTTTCTTAGCTGTAGCAGGGTCCAAGGGTCGTAGACATGCTTACAAGCAGTTCAGATGCCCATGCAGGCAAACATTTGGTTGGTTTGTGTGCAGTAATGTACATCAGAAGCATTTTAATGTGTGTGGGGGAATTTAATTATCTGAAAACAGTGCAAAAAAACTGATACAGTGAAGCAAGTAACAGTTCAATCCACTTACAATTTAGTTAATTGGTTATCATTACCACTTCAATTCCTTCAGTCTCTGCATCTCTCTCTGACTCTCTGTCGCTCAATCTCTCTCCTTTTCTGTTTGTGGTTCTCTTTCTCTCCTTCTTACTATTTTCCCACCCCTCTCTCAACTCAATTGAATTCCAAGAGCTTCATTACATGACTGTCAGCATGTACAGCACTGCCAAAGAATAGCAATGAAACAATAAATTGTTTAAAAAATAAAATGCAAAACGGACTAATAACAATACAGATACAAGCAGCAATGATAATCATATTAAAATAAAAAAACAGTAGAGATGTAGGAACTAGAAATAGTTCTCTGTTTCTCTCATCTCTCTCTCTTTCTCTCTCACTATCTCTTCATATATCTCTCCCTGTGTCACTCTCTTCCCTCTCTCTTAGTAAGCTTTGTAAATATCACTAAAGGTAATTTTGTTTTTTCTTTTTACTCATTGGGGATGTGATTCCATTTCTCTCTTTTTTCTCTCTCTCCTTCTCTCTATTTCCTTCCCCACACCCCCCATCTCTGTGTGAGGAAAGACACTATTAGGAGTGCTGAGCTCACACTGGCTACATCACAAATGTTATTTTATGGTCTGACCGACACCTGCAGTGAAGAGGCTGAAAATGAAATGAGTTTGGATCTAAGCCAAATCTCTAAGCCTTGATATTTTGCTTCTGTGGCGGGGCGGTCAGGGGTTAAATTGAAGAGAAGACTATGGTTATACAAATATGCTAGTTTAAGCGAAGACTGGCTAATAAACAGTGTTACTACTCCAATTGATGGTACCATGAGCAAAAGAATAGCAATCCTGCCGACAACACCAGATTGTGGCGAGGCGGTCAGGGGGTAAATTGAAGGAAAGAATATGATTCTACAGCTATGCCAGTTTAAGTGAAAACTGACTAGTAAACTGTGTCACTACCACAAGTAAAGCTACAGTGATCAATAAAAATGGGAATTTCCGACAATGCCACCTAGGGAGTTTCACCCAAGGAAATATTACTTTTACTGATACAAGGCACACAGGTTAGTCTACCCTAGGAAGGAGCCCTGTGTTTCCAATCACACAAAACAATTTATTAAAAATCACCATAAAAATACTATTAAAAACATGCAAAGGCTTTCATTATTGAGGGTAAATACAGGCTGGTGGTTAAAAATAACTATATAAAATGAACCCCAAAACAAGAAAAGCAAAAAATTAAACACAGCAATGAGATCCTACCAGGTCCATATCCAATACGTAGGGTGGAGTTCACTACACACACGTGCTCACTCACAGGGATCCCCACGCCATACACCGCAACCAGTGACCAGTAAGCTAATAATAATAACCCCCCATGCCTTGAGCAAAAACACAAAGAAAAGAAAAGAAATAGGAAAACCAAAAACAAAGGGCTAAAAACCCATTTAAAATAATTAATTTAAAGAAATGGGTCCATTCAACTCCAATCCGTAGCACCGTTCCAAATTGCAGAACCCAAACTGACTGGCGTGGCTCGCTGAATGGACCACGTAGCCCCAAAACTTCCACACGCGGCCGAGGCGAAACAGGAGGCGAAAGCCGAGCAAGCAAAACAGGCAAAACAAACAAAACAGACAAAACAGAGGAGCAAAATAAAAAGAAAGCAAGGAAAACAAAACAGCAGCCGTGTCACGGCTCACCAAATGCGTTTTTAATACAGCAGTCACTGGAAAATAGCACGAGTGGCCACATGGAGCTCAGCACTCCTAACCAGTGTTGGGGTTAGTTACTCAAAAAAGTAATACATTTCATATTACATATTACTCTCAAAAATAGTAATGCCTTACTTTACTTTATTACTCCCTGGAGAAAGTAACTAGTT
>JBBPDH010002731.1:0-11623 GCA_037974565.1 Clupeocharax schoutedeni
TTATACTTTTCCTCATTAAATAAGATGTGATTCAGCTGATCACTAATCAGTCCCTCATAAAGCAGAATGAGATGCTTGTGTAGGAATTTAACACACACTGGACTGGAATGGTTGTAGATCTCTTTCAAAAAGCAGTCTAGGCTGAAACACAGTGGGCGTGGCTAATCTGCTGTAAACTGAAAACATGTGTTGCAGTATGTGACATCACAAAAACAGTGAATTCAAAATAGGCTGTTTTAACAGTTTAGTGCACATATATGGACTGTATGGGCTGTTATGAAACTTTAACAGCCATTTCCACAAGTATTCAGTAAAAGTGTGCTGCAACAGTATTCAAATTTTAAATAACTCCAGCAAATGCCGCCACCTTACAGAATGTTTGTGTTTTGCGGTTGCCAGGCTGGTTGCTATGAGGCAGAAAAGGTCAAGACTCCTATTAAATCTTGAAATGAAAGTTCTGGAAAAACACTTTGTTTCTGCTCTACGTGAGTTAACTCTCAGCAAAAAGAGCTATATATAGTGGAACCCATTATGGTGCTACACAGAGTTATATAAGGGCATCGTCCTTACACTGGTGTCCAGGGACCCCCAGGAATACATAATGTATAGCCAGGGGGCTCTAATTTCACTCTCTTTGTAGTAACACTCTGTAAACCTGGTCTGTGTTGTGAAGAACTGACAATATTCACAATATATCTAGCAAAGCTACATAGCAAAGCTAGAATATCAATATAATGCCCTCCCCAACCTTAAATACTACAGAATCCTAGACAGAAATCCACCGGAGACACTTATTATCTAATCTAATACATGTGCTGGGGGCTTTTTTCATGTTGCATTCCCTGCAAAATGTTTAATACTCATTGAAAGAACCATAAACAGTTACTCCATCAGAGAGAAGAACTATTTTCCCATGCAAACAAACACCGGAGCCATAGCTAGCATTTCTTTAAGTTTTTGTGATTCAGTATACAGTAATCCTCCTGCTTTTTGCAGGGGTTACGTTCCAAGAGCACCCGCGAATAGTAAAAAAACCGTGTTGCTGTATTTTGTTTTTTTAAAAAAATGCCTAAAATGTCTATTTTTATAGTGTATACCCTAAATATGGCCCCAATTATGCTCCCAGAAAACTAATTTCATGTAAAACACAGTTTAATGCCTTACCCTTAAAGAAAATGTAAAGGTAAGTAAATAATCAGAATCAGAAAACTTTATTGCTTAAAAACCATTAGCCGTTAGCGGTTAGCATTAACAGTGTGCGGCAAGAGACAACAAACACTCGTACACAAAAGAAACGTTGAAATAATTCTCTCTACCCCAATGTTTGGACAGGGCACTGTTTACTAATACTAAATAAACTGAGATAACTGTTGAAAATTGTTTAAAACACTAAAGAGAGAACAAGAGATTTGTTTTCTTTGAATTATTCAGGTTCTGTAAAATCTGCATCATTTCTCTTATTCTGATATTTTGTCATTTCCTTTAAAATTATGCTTTAAAGAACATTATTTTTATTTTGGAAATGAAGAGAAATATTATCAGCAGTTCTTCAAAATGGAGGCAAAGCTTTTCAATTCAATACTTGCACCTTTAAAAAATATCCTGAGAAACTAAACATTATTGCAGTGTTCTTTTTCCGGAGCTGTAGCATAAAGTTTTTCATATAGAGTTTTTTCTGCAATGTTTTTTTATTGGATTTATTTAGAATGTATATTTGGCATTTTTCTTGTCTTTGTGTCTCCGTGCATCTCTATAGTCATAACTTTTGACATTTTCATCCAGAAATCAATCAATTCTAATTCTGAAATCATCATAAACATCATTACCAGTTTTAAGATTTCTTGGGCTCAGAGCCTTCCCGAGGTTTGGACTGTATACACTTAGGAGTAAAACAACACTTACATTTTGAATTAAGCAGAATAAAATAAACTAGTAAAATGATATCAGTGGGAAACAGTCAAATATATGAGAAAAATAAAAATGTAGATTTAGCATTTGTGTTTTGCATTTGTGGTCTCCATGGCTCGCTCTCTCTCTCTCTCTCTCTCACACACACACACACACACACACACACACACACAATCACACAGTCATGCATATGGATACACATTACGTGCCCACACACCAAACTCACCTATCCCAGTAGACATACATGCATATGCATGCACACACATGCGCTCTCATACGCCGCCTCCGCCCGCACCCGTCCATCTCCACATTCAGATACAGCAACGGGGAAACAGGTATTCACAAATGCTATATTGTTTAACAAGAATTTATAAAAAGACAAGAGAGTGTAACGTGTGAATGTACATGTACATATACAGCATATGTACCAAAATGTGAGTTAAAAGCTGTTTCATAGCTGACGTGACAGAAATGGCAGTTAGTGTTCTCCTCAAAGCGCATTGAATGGTATGATGTTGCATTAGTAGCGGTTTGAAAAGGTACAGTGGCAGTTCGCATTTGCTAGCCTTTGCCCTCCCAGCGTTGGTAGCACCATGAAGACCTTGAAGATCTAACAAGTGGGGTAAAAAGGCAAATGTGGGTAAAAATAATTCAGTTTGAATGAATTTAGTGTACCTTTAAAACCCCTCAAGTACACTGCTGTACTGAGCCTGACAGTAATAAGCATCTACATTAGAAGTATTGATTCAGACAGTATTAATCGTGATAAGCATCTATAGTATTGATTGATTGTTATTAATATTGGGCCCAAACAATGCATATCATGCTTTTAAGCGAATTTAGTGTACCTTTCAATCTCCTTAAGGACATTGTTATTCTTTTGAGAGCACATTTACATCGTTTTTACAGCAGGTTTCCTAACTGTGGTTGGTACTGTGGTTGGTAAAATACAATGTGCAATAAACCAGAAACCAAAGTGACTCTGTCTGGCTTTGAATACTTAACCACTACACTTCTACTGTTCACACTACACTGGCCCACACCCTCAAATTCACAGCCTCAGCCGCATACACCACAAGCAAAGCCATACACTCGGTGATGTCACCCAGCAGCGCAAAGCCCATTTCACGGGCATGCAGCGTTTAAATGAGTGTGACAAAATGGAGTGAGCCATAATAGCCCACTGAAGTATGAAACAAAATGAGTTCTCATTCAGACACAAGTGCAGACCAGCGTGTGAAAAGACTGTAATTAATGAGCACAGGCATAACTCGCGCTACCCTCTGTGATGAGATGACGTGTGTGAAAAGGCAAACATCTATTACAGCTCTTGAAGAAAAGAGGCTGAAATTTCCGCCATCTGTAAAACTGCAGCATGAAGGTTCAGCAGCTTAGAGGTGGAAACTGACTAAAGAGAAGGATCACAGTTACAGTTACAGTCACTTTAGACTGAAGTATGTTGTCATCTATTGACACTGTTGTGTATTAATAGTGATCCTGGTATTGATATCAGTAATATTGATATTGATAAGTATATCAAACGACATAGTCACACTAGACCTCGTTGCCTTATAATGGCCCAAGCTTAATGCCCCACCCCCCACTCCACCAACTGCCCTCCCCATTCCCTGAACGTACTCCCCATTCCCTGCCCGTCCTCCCTACACCCCGACTGCCCTCCCAACTCCCCCCGACCACCCTGCCCTCACACTGGGCTCAATGTTCAGCACCCGAGTGCGCTTAGTCATCCCATCCCTCACTACTTTAACTTTTTCTTCAGGGGAGCTGACAGATTTACAGAGTGCGTCTCATACCTTCAGGAACTGAACCTGCAGTGTTTTCAGCTCCTCACCACATCCTTCCAGTCTCAGATTTAATTTTTCACATACGCCATCATACATGGTATGACATGCAGTGAAATGCTTTTTGCAACGACCGACCAGAAAAACAGTGTGACAGTAATGGATGCATTACCAACAAGACCGATTGTGTTGACACAGTAATAGCAGTTATGGATAATAAAGTGCAGTTGTTACCTGAATGTAAGAGGTATGAACTCTCTTATTATGTGAATATGAATATAACATGAATAAGAGTCACAACTCCAGATGTTGCAGATGTTAAATTGCAGGTGTATAAACCTATTGGCGATAATTACAGGTCCGGATCTCCACCCGGTTCAGGGCCCGAATATCCTGAGGGAAGAAGCTAATCCTCATTCTCTCTGTTTTGGCTTTAAGGGAGTGGAGGCGCTTCCCTGACCTCAGCAGAAAAAATGGTCCACTGTCAGGATGACAGAGATCTTTCAGAAAATTCCTGGCTTTAGCTGGGCTCTGCATCTGTCCTACTTGGTGCTGTTCTCAAACCAGGTGCACATGTTTCCCGCCACGACACTCTCGATGGTGCAGGTGTAACAGTTCTTAAGCACCATCTGAGGCAGATAAAAGTCCCTTAGACGTCTCAGGAATAAAAGATGCTGATGGGCCTTCATCACCAGAGTGTTGGTGTGGCAGGTCTGTGACAGGTTCTGAGTGATGTGAACACCCAGATGCTGGAAATTCTCCACTCTCTCCACTGTCATCCCGCCGATATAGAGGGGCTGGTAGTTCCTCACCTGCCTCGTGCTGAAGTCCGTGATCAGCTTCTCAGTCTTGCTGATGTTTAAGAGGAGGTTGTTCTCCTGGCACCAGTTCTCCAGGGTCCTAATCTCCTCCAGGTAAGCCTTCTCTGTTTTGTCAGAGATCAGGCCAACTACAACAGTGTCATCTGCAAAACTTGATGATGGAGGTGGAATCTACACAGTCATATGTGTACAGCAAGTACAGCAGGGGGCTTAAACCCCAGCTCGGTGGAGAAGTAGAGGGGAAGACATGTTTTCGCATGATCACTGACTGTGGCCTGTCTGTTAGAAAGTTGGTGACCCACTGGCAAAGTGATGGACTTGATCCCAGATTTTTCCACTTAGTGAAGAGTTTTGAGGGGATTATGGTGTAAATGCTGAAATGTAGTCCACAAACAGCATCCTAACATAGTTCCCCCTGTGCAGGTCCATGGTGGCAGGAAGTGAAGATGTGATGAAGCAATTATTCAGGCAAGCAGGCTGATGTTTCTTAGGCAAAGGGGCAATGATGGACTGTTTGTAATGTGGAAACCTCAGTCTGAGCCAGGGACAGGTTGAAGTTCTCAGTGAACTCTGGTGCTAGCTGGTCAGCGCAGGCTCTCAGGACCCGACCTGAGATGGCATCTGGACCTGCTGCTTTCCTGGTGTTCAGTGTCCTGAAGTCCTCACAGTGGGCTCTGTAATGATGAGAGGATTCCTCTCACCGGTGCTCTCAGTGTGTACAGCTAATTCCACTGCTGTTTAAAACTGGTGTTGTTGGCTGCAGCATCGAAGAGAGCATTAAACATGTGCAGCTCTTCAGCCAGTGAAGTGTCAGCTCCCACCATTGAAGAGGATGGTTGTTTATAGTCCGTTATTGTCCTCAGTCCTTTCCAGAGGCTCCTAGAATTCCACAGTTGTGGTTGGGACTCTCGTTTCTCCCCGTAGCTCCACTTTTCCAGTTTTTCTGTTCTGCAAACCTGATAAGATGGAGGCTTGTATTGGTACATGTTCCCAGAAACAAGGCCTGCCTTGTAGGTGATCTCAGAGCGTCGCAGATGATTTTATCCACCCATGGCTTCTGGTTGGGACTTGCTCTGATGAGTTTTCTCTGCTGTATCATCCACTAGTTTCCCGAATCCCATAACCGCTTCCATAAACATTACAGAGTTGCGCTGAAACATGCCCCAATCTGCATCCTCAAGTGCGTCCTGCAGTGCAGCCACTGACCGGTTCGTCTAGCATACGACCTCTCTCATGACCGGCGCTTTCTGTTTTAGCCTTTGTTTGAACACAGGAAAAAATAAATTGGTGGCATGGTTCGATTTCCCAAACGCTGGCAGAGAGTGAGAGCTATGACAGTTCTTAAATAGAGTGTAACAGTGGTCCAATGTAAGACCTTAGTGGGTCTGGAAGAGTGTGTTGTGAGGTTTGCTCTATTAAAGTCGCCCATCACAGTGAGCATCTCTTCCTGATGCAGTGCTTGGTGTCGTGCGAGAACCTTGTGTAGTTCACATGAGGCAGCGTCCGAGTCAGCTTAAGGCGGAACAGAAACAGAATAGACTGTGACCACAGTGAATTCCTGAGGAAGATAAAATGGGTGACATTTAATTATTAGCAGTGAGCAGGATTGTGTGAGCAGTAAGCAGACACACTCCACCACCTCTGCTCTTCCCCGACTCAATTGTTCTGTCCAGGTGGTGCACCAAGAAAAACTATGCTGCTTGTACAGTGTGGTCCAGTACCGCCAGGTTCAGCCATGTCTCGGTTGCAGTCCCCAATGGCTCTCTGGACACTAACTGGTCTTCCGTGAGCATGGAAATGGTTACGTTCCTATGAGTCAGATCCAGTTGTTCCTTTATTCTTTCATTGTATCTCTTCCAGAGACCTGAGTCCTCCCGCTGCCAAGGAGTTGGTGAAATGGGTTATCTAGAGTTCAAGGTCGGGTATGGTTAGAGATCACCATCCACTTTATTAGAAACCCCTACTTTGTGCTTCTACTCACTAACAATTTTAATTGAAAATCCTTACTTTGCATTTCCAATCAATGGCCACTTAGAAACCAACCTTGTGCTTCTACTCACTGTTCACGTCATGAGAAACAGCAGCCTCATACTTCTTGAACTCTTAATGTAAACTCTAAGTGAGTTGCTCTTTAGCATTAGCAAGATATTTATCAGTGTTGGCAAAGCATGTCCTCCCTAGCAACAGTTGCTATGAATGTACACATTTGTGTCCAGAGCATGGAGAGGTTAATTGAATGTTTTTTTAGAATTTTAAGCAAAAATTGATCTCTGATTTAAAAAAAAAAAAATAACATAAGGCAAATTTAAAAACCATTAAGAACCAACAAACTTGTGTCAAACGATTGATTACCTCAGTCATTTTGACACATTTGAAGCTGGTTGACACATTTGCTCCTAACACTGTGTTTAATTACTGGGTGATTTCTTCCTTTGCTAAGTACATGGAAATGTGTGAACATGATTGTCTGTAGCAATTTGCTGTCTCTAATGGCATGTTTCTTTAGCCTGCAACACGTACGGCGGCAGTTTCGCATTCCATAAGGCAACTCTGGAAAAGCTGTGGAGATGTAATTGCTCTATTTCACGCAGCAAATGAAGCTGGCATGACAAATCATGTCCAAACAAGGCCTCGGGACAAACGCTGTGTTCATTCGCCAGACAGAGCAACCTGCAGAGGCAAAAAAGCATTAATGATTCTCTTTCTCAGGTAGCGAGCCCATGTCGCAGGTAGCGAGCCCATGTCGCTTTTCACTTTACGTGCGGAATGCATCTGAACGCAACAGGCTGACGCACACCGGGCTCATCGGAAAGCACGCAGCAATCCATCTAAATAACGGACTGAGTTCACTTCCTCCGACGTGCTTTTCTCAAAAGCAGCCTGATGAAACACAGTAAACTTAATGCTTCACTAATTTATCATGTCTAATTGCGCTTCTTAACCACCATGAATAATACAGACTGTGCTCGCTCATTAAAACAGTGAGGGTATGACAGTTTAACAGTTTGCGGTGATTATTTGAACACAAACCATGAATGTGGAAAAATCCATTAGAAGCAGTTTTCTGGAAAAGACATTAGCTTCTTTCAAACTTTTTGGGGAGGGGGAGGGGGTTCTGAGCAGCAATGTAAAATATATATTTAGATAGATAGATAGATAGATAGATAGATAGATAGATAGATAGATAGATACAGATAGATAGAGAGAGCTAAGGGAGTTTTCAGTTGGTTAGGCCTTCATTATTTTATTTCAGGCCTGATTTGAAATTCTAGTGCCACTCATAAATCAGCCAATAGCTATTAAAAAGTAATAAATCCTCTGTCTATCTGAGCGGGTCTTGAGGGGGACGCACCCACAGTAAGGACAATGAGGAAGGTACATTATTTACAAAGGTAAACATTTCATGATTGGAGCTTTGCAGAACGTAGCAGCATTGGTGATGTTTATTTCACCCTAAAAGGCCCCAGGACCATTCAAACGATTCTTAATAAGATCACTGACTTTTTTAAAAAAATGAAGTTTCTTTTTTGAGAAGATTGGACCGGGTTGGCTCCAACAGGTAAGTCAAAAACTGCGAGGGTCGGTCCAAGCTGTGTTCTCCATCCTAATGGAGCGCCATAGAAGCGACTAACTGCTGTTCGTTTGGTAAAAGAGGTTCCAGAGGCGCAGGGGTGCCGATTATTACGACAAGTGATTTATAATTGTTTTGTAATGATGAATTTTTAATACGTTTTGTTTTCTTGTACGAGACAAAGGGCAGGAAATGAGGCCCGAGGATCGCTAGCAGCCCGAAGGTATAGAATTAGCGGTTGGAAGGGACCCCCGGCTCTATTCAGAGAAGGCAGCTGGGGAAAATGAATGTCATTTTTTGTGCTGTTGATTGACTGGAGCACAACAGTGTGTGCCAGCGCCCATCATTCGTGCTTGGGTTTGTCCCTCTAAGATGTAATTGGCAGGGCGATTTCTGTCTGCTCCCACAATATGCACATCTCCACCCATGAAAGCCACTATTGTTCTAGGCCTAATCCGAAATCTCTGCAATATGACTCGGATCAAAGCTCCATTCAGAAACACCTCACTTTCTTGGCCCTAAAACTGGCTTCCTGTCCTGTCTCTCCTCCGTACAGCGGTTATAAAACTGTCTCCCCGCTGCCAAAGTAAAGGATGGTTGAGGATGTGGATGGGGTGGCAGGAATTTTCAAACCGTTCAGAATTCCGAACGTGACGGAATACATGAGCTGGAGATGAAGCGGAGTGCCAGCTTTCGTTTCACACACACACTGAACCCTCATAACCCTGTTTACATTAGTAAAAGACCAGAACTGAAGACATAACAAACCAACTGGATATATATATATATATATTTTTATTTCCTATATTTATCCCAGAGGAAATTGCTCAATTCTCTGCGTTTAACCCATTCACCCAGTGAGGCAGTGGGCAGCCAGCATACCTCAGCTGTGCCTGGCGGTCTTGGGGATCGAACCCAGACTTTCTGGTCGCAGGGCAGATGCCTTAACCACTATACCCTTTATTCATTCATTCATTTATTTATTTTTCTATGTTTTCTATGGTTTTCTAAGTGTTCGCTGAATCATTTCCAAACCTCTTTCCTCATGGAAGTCCAGTTTTACTTGCAGCTCCATCAAATGCCTGGTTCGGCTCTTTTTACTGCAGTAGATTAAATTAGGTGTTGATTATGGAATTTTATTCATTCACCCAATGACTGGAGGCCCTGAGCCTAAAGTTCTTCTGTGTTCTTCCTGTGTTCTTCTAACTAGCTCACAGAATATGCACGTTCTTGTTTGTTTGCATTTATTCTAAAATTCAGTGGTTTTTGCTGCAGAAAGAAGCAACTGCTGATCTTTTTAAAAGATAAGGTCTAAGTTTTCACAATACACATTTGGGGATGTTCACAATGTCCATAATGACGGTTATAACTGTTTATAACTGTTCGTAACAACAGCAGTCATTATAATAGTTATAATAATCACTGTCATTACTACAAATATAATAATTACTCACTGACAAAAAGTGTCGGGACTGACGTGTGTTTGGGATCATCAGCTGTGAGGGTCGGGTTGGTCCACAGTTAGTGATCCTGTTCCACTACGGTTCTACTGCACATTATGGCACGAACCACAGTCCATCATTCCCTTATTACAGAACAGAGTCTGGGTTCTTTACTGCAGAATTCTATGCGTTCCCTCATCCTTGGGTTTGTTTTCAACATTAATGTACAATGTAGAATCAACACAGAAGAAAAAACATTGAATAAGAAGACGTGTGTCCAAACTTTTGACTGGTAGTGTAAGTGACATTAGGAGTGATATTGAGCATGATAAAACTATTGCACATAATATACAATTGCATCTAATTAAAAAGTTATTGCGGATAATGATGAAGATTCTGCACACCATAAGGAATTGCACATCTGAGTAGTAGCGGGTTATTGCACAGATGATTGTGTGGATGTGAGATGGCGGAAGAGTTACAGAGTCTGAAGGATTTTCTGTGGCATTCAGTGAAGCACTTAATGCTGATGAGTCTTAAATTGCTTCTCTCTTCGACCACAACACTGCGGATCAGCATTGTCCAGGTATTACGAGCTGGCACAGGATCGCAGCAAAAAAACTACTAAGGAAGACACAAGACAGTAGGTTATCAAAATAATGAAAGAAAAAGAAAAGAAAAGAAGGAAAAGCATATACAGTGAAAATACGTGCATGAAATGGTCGTCTTTCAGCCTGTTGCAGGATGTGCAATAGTTAAAAAAAATAATAAAATAAAATGTTCCTCTTTAACAAAATTGTGGACCGTTTGAAAATGCTTAAAGTGCAAATCCATGCTGGTTTAATTTTCATTAAATGCAACAATTTACTACCATTCTGTAGATGAGACAGTCTACATTCACTGTTAGTCAGAGGAATGAAACACACGCTTGGTGGCGTGACCCCCCGAGCAGCAACATTCCAGAGAGGTCTCACACACAGCGAGATGTGTTTGCAGACATGATGCTCCTTTTCCATTACATTAAAGTTACACCAGAGAGCCAGGAGAAACAGATTATGGCACCTTTATGCTCACTTTGGAATGCACATTCACACACACACACACACACACACACACGCACACACACGCATACACACACAGTCTAGACTGCTAACTCATGACGTGTCTGTCACTGTAGTCGTTTCAGGACCAATTAGAGATCACTGGATGTAATGACCCGTCAGTTAACACCTCATTAATGGTGTGTTTGCAGGGTGGAGGGTGTGTGTGTGTGTCTGTGTCGAATGTGTTTATCGTGAGTGCTGTCACTGGAGTTTTGCCAATTACCATATTCATGTTTAAATGGTTAATTTACATCGTCAGGGCACCGTTTCGATGTTAGTGAGATAATCCATGCAGAACAAGCGCCGGTGAGAAATGTGTAGGAGTAACATGGAATGACTTTGTGGCTCAGATTTTTCTGTTAAAGGAGACCAGAAGGTCTTCCCTCGGAACCACAGGACCAGTTTCCTTTCTAATTCTCCTAGATCTCACTGACATTTGTTGTAAAAACAGACACAGTCAATGTTGCTGTGTTTGTTTCTGGTGGAAAGTCCCTTTAAATATCCATGATAATTCAACCTGTCAGCCATTGGACACCAAGCTTACTGGGCTGCAGTCAGGTATGCACTGGGAGCTAGGTAGGCCCTGATAAAAACACAAACATTTTAGATCCCATCTGTGTACTGTGAGCAAACTCCTCAGTTAAGCCATGAGGACTGGTTTGAAGGCCACTGGTCTACATCATGAAAGAAGAACAGTAATCTGCCGCTTTTCACAGGGGTTACGGTCCAGATAGACTGACGGCTGAAGGTCTGGAATTCATAGCAGCTTTCTTTGGCCAAGGTCCGCCCATAAGGCCGTTTGACCGACATGTCAAACAACCAATCACAGTTTGTTTCGTTCACGTTTCGGGGCATGGAAATGTCCCCACAACTACAGAGCGGCCTGCAACAAGTCAGTGAGCATAGAAAATCAAAGAAGGAGAAGAAAACCAGCAGTAAGTGATTGATCTGTTGGTGCAGGTATAACAACAATGGC
>JBBPDH010002740.1:0-11623 GCA_037974565.1 Clupeocharax schoutedeni
ATGTCTGGCCCCTGTCACCTGCCCGTGGTTCTGTGTCTGTTAATTTGCCTCGTGTTCCCATTGGTCCTGTCTTCCCCTGTTCAGCTGTTGTGTATTCCTGTGGTCCTCATGTCATGTATTTAAGGTCTGTGTCTGTCTGTGTTCAGTATTTGTCCATCGCTTTCATTTTCAATGATTTCATTTCAATCATTTTTCATGGCCGCCTGTTTTTCACATGCATTCATTTATTTTGAGAATCACACCTTATTTAATGAGAAAAAGTATAAAACACTGCTGTTGTTGACTCTCCTCTCACAATGAGACCAGTTGGAGGTGAAACACTACTAAAAGTTCTTCAAAGCTCATTATTGCCATTTTGTTTAAGAGAGAACGAGAGATTTGCTTTCTGTAAACGCTGCATCGTTTATTCTGATGTTTTGTCATTTCCTTTAAAATTATGCTCTAAAGCAGTGGTCCCCAATCCCCGGGCCAAGGACCGGCACTGGGCCATGTGTCATGTGGTACCGGTCCACCGGCTGCACAGAAAAAAAACGTGAATGTTACTGTGTTCTGTTGTCGGCTCGTTGTTATGAAAATGCTGTTAATAAAGCTGTGAGTACACATTGGAGTTACGTTTATTATTATATTTTAAAGATACCCCATTATTATATTGATAAAATATCCCCATTTTTATGCGTATCATTTATTTGTATAAATACGTATAGGTATATTTATCTGCCACTCCTTAAAGGCCGGGCCGTGAACATAGTTTCTGATATCAAACCGGTCCGTGACCAAATGAAGCTTGGGGACCACTGCTCTAAAGAACACTATTTTTATTTGGAAATGGGTTAGAAATAATGTCAGCAGTTCTTAAAAACTGAAGCAAAGCTGTTCAGTTCAATACTTGCAACCTAAGAAACTCAACATTTTTGCAGTGGGAACTTTTCCAGAGCTGTATACACTGAGTTAAAACTGTCTAATATTGCTCTACACAGCCTCTGACAGCCTCTGAAGGTGTACTGTGGTCTCTGGCTTCAGGCTGTTGACAGTCCCATTAGCAGTAATGGGGCTGCCATGGATCAGAGATCCCAGAGATTCCCGATTGAAGTTCCAAAGACCAAGTTCAAACCGTGAGAACTTCGTTATTTTCCTGAACGATGTCTGCAGTGTAGCAGGGAGCCGCTATCCTTCTAACCGCTATCCACCTGATCCTGGGTAATACTGTCATCAAAGGATGAACTTCATCCACATCAGTGTTTAGGTAGGTAAGATGTCAAACAGTGCTTTTCCTTTGACACAAGGAACTGCGCCGTCCTGCGAACAAATGTTCGATGACAAATACGAGCCGCAGCCGAGCTGACTGCATTACAGTATTCTGATTGGTCAAAAAATATACAGCTGGACTTGAAAAGAGACAAGTGTTTTACTAATTGCAAAGAAACAACAACAATTTATGCCTTAAAATTAAACTAATTTGACCTGAATTCCCCATACAGGAAAATGAAAGGTAGAAAGTGCACAGATTAAGGGGTAAAACTACTACATTTTCTCCTTGATTTTTCAAATTTGCCCCTTAAAGGATAGAACATCCTGAATTAATGCCTTACATTTAAGATTAAGAAGTTTCACACTCAGGACTCAAGTCAAGTTTTAAGGTAAATTAAGGGGTCGGTTTCACCAAATAACGACCACTATATTCAAATGGTTCGGTGTATTTTCAGGGTTAAATAAAGGCAGGGTTAAGCACATTTTCAGTACATTGTGTTTCACAGTGAAACTAACGAGTGGGACGTTGACAAAGTTCAACCAACACTATCCATTCGAGTGGGAATTTGAGTGGGAATTTTCTAACGTTGTGAGAAGTGTGAAGCTGTAGCAGCACATTGCTAACAGTTAGCTGGGTTAGAGATTCAAAGCACAGCTAAACCACAGCGAAAAATAACTCAAATAAGACTTTAAACAGAAAAGACCCCAATAACAAAAAGGGCCTCAGACAGAAAAGCCTCGCACTGGTTCGATTCCATGGATGTGGTTTTGGGACGACCGGCCCAAACTGTGTGGCCAGAATAGAGCTGCTAATGCATCTGAAACACCATTGCTGGATTAAGATTCAATGGAAAATCAAAGTGTGCTACAACTTCCATGCCATCGCAGCATAGTTTAGATACAGCACAGTTCGTGTTTACTGATGGGAATGTGCCTAAAGTAACACCCACATCCAGCTCTGGTCCAGTAGGTGATTTTGGTGGTGGACAGGGGTCACAAGGGCGCTCTGCTGTGATGAACTGACTCCTCTCTATAACATCCAGCATGAACTTTTTCAGCTGTTTGAGCTACAGTAGCTTTCCAATGGGCTTCAATTACACGCATCAGTGAGCCTCGGGCGCCCATGGCCCTGTGGCAGGTGAACGGCTCGTCCTTCCTTGGAGCACTTTTAGTAGGTAATAATAATCACTGCAAATCAGGAACACTTCACTAGACCTGCTGGTGTGGAGGTATACAGTAATACATGGGTTACGTTCCAAGAGCACCCGTGTATAGTGATAAACTGTGTTGGTGTGTTCTGGTTAAAAAAATGCCTAAAAATGCCTATTATTATAGTGTAAACCCTATGGGCCGGTTTCCCAGACAGGGATTAACCCTATTCCTAGATTATGTAGTGCTGGGAATAGACATTTTCCATTGAAAAGGAAAATGTAGTCCAAGACTAGGCTTAATCCCTGTCTTGGAAACTGCCCCTATATCTGTCTATAAATCTTCTCCTAGAACATTTTAATTTCATTTTAAACTCAGTTTAATGCATTACCCTTAAGGAAATGTAATGGTAAATCCATATTTGCCACTTTGAATTAAAATTCCTCGCCGAGATATGCAACTTGGAAGGTCACAGGACAAAAGTATTGGGACACTGCAGCGAGATCCCCTTGTGTGAAAACATCCAGAAAAATATATTTATTGCCACAAACAAGCAAAAAAAGGTGGAGGATATTTGCAGTTTCCATGTTATTGTGGGGATTTCCACATAAAACGTGGTTATTGTGGGGATTTCCACATGAATTCGGTTATAAAAAAAAACTCCATGTGACTGAATGAGCGACTCCTGATCCATGTAAAACTAGAGGATTAACGTATACCTAAAAACTGCAGTCACTGGTGTTAGTTTGTGAAATATCAGTTCCTTAATTTAGATTACCTCTCTAATTACTCCTCAAAAGCATCTATGGGCACACAACAAGAAATATATAACATTTTAATATATAGGGCATGAAATGGTTTACAAATAAACCAACCTTACAGAACTCCAGTATCACGGCAAGAACAACTGAAGAACACATGAAATCTGATAAATCACTCAAGATCATGCGTTTCTATAAGTGACCACTTCTATTCCATTGGAGAGAAAATGAAACTGAAAAATATAATAGCAGTTAAACATCCTAAACATGTGAGTAATTTTTTTACACTATAAATAATTAACTAAATAATGCAAGAATGTTGCTATTGTCATTAGATAGCTAGAGTCAATAACAATGTTATTCTTGCTTTTAAGAATCAAAATATCATTAAAAAACAGATCTAATATGATTTTAGAGTAAACAACACCGATAAATTTGATCTTATTACACTTTCAATGCAAAAAAATGAAAATTTATGTCATTAATGCTTTCTATCTCTATCTCTCACACACACACACGGATCAGCATTCGCGGATACAGTCTAACGCAATTTTTTTTCTGGGAACCGAACTTTATTACCTCCACCAGTCTAGTGGTGGCAGTAATACACTGAAAAGTTCTTAAACACAATAAAAAAAAGACGAAGAAGCTGCTGCAGCATGTAGCATGACTGCTCTGTGTCTTGTCCTCGTATTTAGGAGTGTTTCCCCCGAAATTTTCAGAAGTTACCTCAGTTTATTTAGTATTTGTAAGCTGTGCCCCTTCCAAACATGTGGGTACAGAGAGTTATTTCAATGTTTCTTTTGTGTACGAGTCTTCGCACACTGCTAATGCTAACCGCTAATGCTAAGGCATTTTTTTTACCAAGACACAACAACGCATTTTTTCACTACATGCTGGTGCTCAGGGGATTACTGTATTTGTATTTTATGATTTTTCTGATGTTTATATTTTATATTTTATACTTAAAGATTGCACTCTAAGGAAGGGCTGTTTATTTTCCCTCTTCATATTTCTAATCCACTTTTTAAGGTGCAGAGCATATATGCGACCTAATATGCCGTAATGAGTTGGAAGTCTGCATTCTATTTATTTAGTTCGTTGATTTAGATATTTAGATTTTTCTTTTTGGTCTTACATGAAAGAAAAGGTCTTCAAAATTAATTTCCCAAAGTTTTATCATGTAAATAATTGTGAAAATGTACTTAAACGGCTATTTAAGTTGAGTTGCAGCTCTCAAATCTTACAAAAATAAAGTATTTAATAAATATTTTGAAATAATTGAAGCTTCAGTCTGATTTAATATATTTTCTAAGGATCTAAATGCTTGAGGTAAAATGTTGTTGTTGAATATTGGGTGCATCTCTTTTGATGCTATGGATTGTTAAAGATTTTTAAAGTTGGAAAAAAGTTTCCAGTTGGAAAATGGTGCTGTGATACCATGATTCAAAAGATTGTAACTTGACAACCGCTTTGATACAGCTTTGACCAAAATATCATTTTAATATTTTCCAAACCTCAATTTTGAATTTTTGGACACTGTGACTCATTTTGCCAGATCAGGTCACAAATGCATTAAAAACAAACATACATGTATTAAAAACAGCATAAATCCAAAAACTCCTGTGTGTATATTTAAGCATTTTTGTTTTATAAATGGATTATTAAATATGTATTTTCTGGTGCCCCACAGACAAAAGCGTTTCAAGTGCAAACAGCTTCTCCACAGGCTAATGACAAAAAAGTATTTATACAGGAGAAGGAGAACAACGGTTATACTTCAGGGTAAAGCATCAAAACCTCTGCCATCATTCCCCAGAAGAAGGCATGTGTGGAGCACGTTTATGATTAACCAGGCCTCGGAATATAGGTGTATTTCCCGTGTGCCTCACAGACTCCAGGCGAGGGGTGAAGGTAGTGAGCTGCTGAGGATCCAGATTCAAAGTGGTTCTTCACTACTTTAATACCACAGAGTGTAACAAATCCACTTCATTCAATACAAAACACTTCAACGACACAAATAATAACATATTTTCTCCCCAAATTCAGACTTTATGATTGACTGTTTAAATTCCAATCTGCCAGCATGTCTTCAGCCTCAGCACTTTTTACATTCTGTGTGGAGCTTCTTCAGATCTTCTACAGTCCAGTCTGTAAAAACTCTTCCACACTCAAACTCACACTCTTCACTGCTTTAAGCTGCACTCGGCTTTGGTTTGCAGATTAATGAATCAGTCCTGAAGGTCAGCACTGGGGACTGATTTAAAAAATGTCCAGGATTTTCGTTTCTAGAGCTGAAGCTACTCAGCGTTTATATGTGACCCAACTCTTGATTTGAATGTGTGGTTCTAGGTAAATTTTTCATTGGGTTCAGAACCTAAAACTGGACCCTTTCTGTCATGTTTGTGTTTAAGAGCGCAGTTAAACTTAAACTATGGACTATAAATGTGGCTGTTGCAGTCTGTTCAGCTGTCGGGTACAGAACCCTGAACCTTCTCCTCCGCTTTCCTCCTAAACCGATTCAGGTGTTTCAGACTCTCATATTCTAAACTCACAATAATAAAGCAGACAAAACCGAAGCTATTGAGTTGTGGAGAGTCTGTGTTTTGTTCACAAAAAATACATTTTGGTGTCGTTCAGTCCCAGCGATCCTCAAAAGAAACCATGAAGTGTGAAGGAATGACCCTGAGAGACCCTGATGGCACACTAAGCTGTTTCATCAACTGTTCGTCAACGGTTGCCCAGAATTACTGAGCCCAAACAGGACAGAAGTTACACGAAAATCCGGAGGTTTTCTACACCCCAGACATTTGCTTGTACACAGCACCTCACGCTTTGTGTCTCATAAAAGGGACATTTCAGGGATATTTCTGCTGTCTTTTCTCAGATGAAACCAGAAAACCTGATAATGTTTCATATTCATCAGTGTGACTGTTCATAACACCTTATAACTCCTTAGTTATATATGACTGTAACGATGTTTTGATATATCGGTATATTTTTTAATAAACCATTAACTGTTCCAGTTCACCCGAGAGAAGCCGGTTCGACTCATAATGCAAACAGTGAATAATTAATTCAATATTACACTAAATAACTGCTCTTGCAGGAGGAACCATGAGAACAGAAAAAACCCTAGAACATCCCAGAAACATCTGCAGAATTATGAGCATAAATCCAGCATCTTACCGGTGGAGAGCTCCTGTGGGGCGAAACGGTGTGTAGGGAAGTGTGTTATGTTCAGACGGTGAAGTGTTAAAAAAAATCTTATTTCCTCCGGTTTCTTAAAGCGAAAACTCCAATCTGGTCCGGATTTAAAAAAGAAACGTAAAAGTAACCAGTCCAGCAACCAGCTCTCCACGAACTCCCAGCGCGTTTGAGAGAGAGAGAGAGTGACTGAGAGAGAGAGAGAGAGAAAGAGTGACTGAAAGAGAGAGAGAGAGAGAGAGAGAGAGAGAGAGAGAGTGACTGAAAGAGAGAGAGAGAGAGAAAGAGTGACAAAGTGAGAGAGAGTGAGTGAGGGAGGGAGGATGGGAGTGTGTGTGTGTGAGAGAGAGAGAGAGAGAGAGAGAGAGAGAGAGAGAGAGAGATCTTTTCTCACGCGCGAGGGTATCCCCCAGAAAACCACCGTAATGGAAGTCTTCGTGTATCTTAAAGGTACAGAAGCTGCGAGACTCTTTGCAGAAGTTTGCACAGAACATCCTGATTTTCGTGCAGCTCCTGTCCTGTCTGGGCCGAGGGCTCAGTAATGCTGGGCAAAGCTGTTGATGAAGCAGATCAGTGGTCTCTCCTCACACCTTATTCCTAGAATCACACATTCAGTTCAAGTGTGGACACAAATGAGCAGTGAGTTGTTTCAGCACTAGACATTCGGGTTTAAGTGTAAGTTTAAGTTACTTACTTTAGATTTGTTGTTTATTTTTATTTTACTTACAGTTATATTTATATTTACTTGTACTCATTTCTTTATTTTATTTTGTGTTTCAGAAAATTTCCAGATTTTTACAAATTAAAATGTAATTATTGTTTATAATGTTTGCACAGTCAAAAGGAGTAGTTCAGGATACATTTCACTGTGTGTTGTACTTGTATGACTATGCATGTGGCAAATAAAGAATCTTGAACCTTGATTCCATTCTTTTAACTAAACTAACAACATCACAATTAGTTTCAGACACAACGCACAACGGTTTCAGTTTAGTCTGCTGTACTGCTGTTTGTTACACACATACACTTCATGGACAAAACTATTAGGACACACCTTTACATTATTGAATTCAGGTGGAATGTTTATTCCACTGAAGGACAATCTTAATGCTCCAGCAGACCAAGACCTTCTGGACAGCACCATGCTTCAACTCTGAGGACCCAGTTTGGGGAAGAACCTTTTCTATTCCAGCATGACTGTGTCCCAGTGCACAAAGTAGGCTCCATAAAGAATTCAGTGTGGAAGAACTTGACTGGTCACACATATCCCTGACCTCAACACCATCTAGCACCTTTGGGATGAACTGGAACGGAGACTGTGATCCAGAGCTTCTCATCCAACATCAGTGTCTGATCTCATAAATGCTACAGAATGAATGGACACAAATTCAACCAGAAACTCCAAAATCTTGTGGAAAGACCCTTAAGAAGACTGGAAATGTTAGAGCTGCAAAGGGAGACAGACTCCAGATAGTTTTACATATGAGTGTATTTGAATGCAGTATCATTGAAGTTGCTGTGGGAGTACTGGTCATGTGACCCAATAGTTCTACATTTACGCCATTTAGCAGATGCCCTTCCATTCCCTAACTACAGGGGGCAGTCTCTCCCTGGAGCAACTTGGAGTTGAGGGTCTTGCTCAGCAACGCAGTGGTGGTGCTGAAGGTAGGATTTGAACCATGACCTCTTGGTCCGGAGGTAAGTATCCTACCCACTAGGCCGTCACCCCATAAAATTCTTTCTCTGCATGTAACCTATTCACCAAGGGAAGCAAGGGGCCGCCACCAGCGAGGGGCGCCATGGAACACAGTGTGGGGGCGGTACCTTGCTCAAGGGTACCTCAGTGGTGACACTAGCAGTTAGGATTTAAACCCACAACCTTCTGGTTGCATGTGCTCCCTAAATACTAGGTCACCAGCTGCTTTTGTTCATAGAGTGTATGTGAGATTGAAATATGAGTCTGAAACACCTGAGATTGAAATATGAGAGTCTGAAACACCTGAATCAGTTTAGGAGGAAAGCGGAGGAGAAGGTTTACGGTTCTATACCCGACAGCTGAACAGACTGCAAGAGGCACATTTATAGTTTATAGTTTAAGTTTAACTGCGCTCTTAAACACAAACATGACCGAAAGGGTCCAGTTTTAAAGATGAAGAGGTTCTTCTCCCAATGAAGAATTTACCTAGAACCACACATTCAAATCAAGAGTTGGGTCACATATAAACGCTGAGTAGCTTCTGCTCTAGAAATAAAAATCCTGGACATTTTTAAAATCAATCCCCAGCGTTGACCTTCAGGACTGATTCATTTAATCTGCAAACCAAAGCCAAGTGCAGCTTAAAGCAGTGAAGAGTGTGAGTTTGAGTGTGGAAGAGTTTTTACAGACTGGACTGTAGAAGATCTGAAGAAGCTCCACACAGAATGTAAAAAGTGCTGAGGCTGAAGACATGCTGGCAGATTGGAATTTAAACAGTCAATCATAAAGTCTGAATTTGGGGAGAAAATATGCTGTTATTTGTATCGGTGAAGTGTTTTGTATTGAATTAAGTAGATTTGTTACACTCCGTGGTATTAAAGTAGTGAAGCACCACTTTGAATCTGGATCCTCAGCAGGACTCTGCTGTGCAGGACAGCTCTGAGGAAATCACTACCTTCAGGCCCTCGCCTGGAGTCTGTGAGGCACACGGGAAATACACCTATAGTCCGAGGCCTGGTTTATCATAAACATGCTCCACACACGCTTTCTTCTGGGGAATGATGGCAGAGGTTTTGATGCTTTACCCTGAAGTCGTTTTCCTTCTCCTGCGCTGTTAGGTGCTTCTGGAGCAACAGTATTTTCAGCTTTAATTTGGGATTATGTAATAAAAACATCTTGACTTCTATTAAAAATGTCCTGTTTCTATAGAACGCTGATTATGTACTACACAGATGTTCAAAACACAAGTTTGCAAAGCATGGCTAGTGGTGTACTTACAGGATCCTGTGGTCCCTGGAGCGAAAACTTAATCAAAATGTCATTTTTATTCAAAAAGTGCATAAAAACAATGCAAGTTGCTTGTTTTCTTGTTAACTCTCAGACAAGTCAATGCTCTCAAGGCTGATCCACCCACCAGCCGCTAATATGGAACTTAATGTTTATGTCAGGCTGTCTATTTAAAATTTTATAATCATGAATTATGTATGAATGAAGTTGCAGATTGTGAGGGAGACACACATCAGGGGCTCAGTAATGTTGTGGGGTCCGGTTGCCCCGGTGGGATCATGCCCAAAATATTTATAACAAAATTATCTTTCACATTTTGGATGATTGACAGAGATGTTCACAAGTCATTTTTTTCTTGCACTTTAAATGTGAAACCCCACAGTTAGATGAGGCTCAGTGACCCCTTTCCAAAGACCCCTTGAAAACCGTTATTAGCTGAAAACCACCTCGGACAATGGGACACCGGGGCG
The DNA here is from genome assembly GCA_037974565.1 of Clupeocharax schoutedeni. Taxonomy (NCBI): domain Eukaryota; kingdom Metazoa; phylum Chordata; class Actinopteri; order Characiformes; family Alestidae; genus Clupeocharax; species Clupeocharax schoutedeni. The sequence continues at coordinate 9,819 of JBBPDH010002740.1, forward strand.
AGATGAACGGATTTCGGGTCGTTGGAAAGAGTGCGAGATATAAATCAATAAAGGGACGGTTCAGTGATACAGTTTAAAATTCCAATATGCTATTTTAAAAAGATTAAAAAGATTATAAAAAGATTAATAAACATCCTGCACTCACTGAGAACATGTGCTTTCTAGATTACTCTTTTCTTACACTGAAGAACCAAATGCTGCTGCATCATAATGGCACATAAAAATCCAAACCTAATTAAATCTAATCAAGCTGAAACTAAAGTTGCAAATAATTAATAGTAGTTATCAATCCAAACAAAGCCTGAATATAAAAATAAGTCCCCAATGACCAATATGACTGAATTAGGTGATGCTGAATGCCCTTGGTGGGTATTTCGGAAGTGATGCTGCCAGCACTGTATGGTTTATTAATGCTGGAATTCATAAAATAATGTTAACTAAGGCAGGAGTTCATTATTTATTTGATATTTAAACTATTTATATAAATACTTTGCATAACCTGTGGTTTATTATTGTTCAGGTTCAGGGTTTGTGCTTCTAATGTAAGATGCTGTTAATGTAAAGCCAAGCACTGCTGCTGTTTCTGAATATCAACACAAAGCTTGCTCTCTGATACACTAATCAAAGGTGTGGTTTTCTATCATGACTGACGGGGGAACAAGCACCTGAAATAGAACCAACTGGCCTAATTATGAACACAGAGCGCAGAAGTACCAGATGTTTTGAAGCCCAATCCTGTAACATCACATTTGAAAAACAGCTGGAAAATCAACCACTGATTTAACAGAAGTGCCTAAGATTTGTTTGTTTGTTTGTTTGTTGGTAGTATAAAAGCTCATTAGTGGTCAGGGCAGCCTGCCCATTCCTGGTCACCTGGTCCCAGTCGGTGCTCTGGGAGTTTATCACCACTCCCCTTTGTTCAACAGTCTTTGTTCGCGTTATATTGTTCTATAACAGTAGACCTGAGCTCTCTGAGCCTTGAAGAAATTGTGCTTTTTGTGCTTATCACCTCCAGAGTAATATCTTTCTTATTATCTCACTCCATATCAGCGAACTGGACCTAACAAGCCACAACAGTATGATTTATAATCTCAGCCATTGTTTTAGCACCTTCTTCCTGATGGGGAGGTCAATTAGTCTTAAATATTAGATGCTTTTGGAGCAACATTATTTTCAGATTTAATTTGGGATTATGTAATAAAAACATATTTACTTCTGTTAAAAATGTCCTGTTTCTACAGAATGCTGATTATGTACTACACAGATGTTCAAAACACAAAGCATGGCCAGTGGTGTACTTACAGGATCCTGTGGTCCCTGAAAACTTCATCAAAATGTCATTTTTATTCAAAAAGTGTATAAAAACAATGCAAGTTGCTTGTTTTCTTGTTAACTCTCAAACAAGTCAATGCTCTTAAGGCTGATCCACCCACCAGCTGCGAATATGGAACTTAATATTTATGTCAGGCTGTCTATTTAAAATTTTATAATCATGAATGATGTATGAATGAAGTTGCAGATTATGAGAGAAATAAGAGGGAGACACAAATGGGGGGCTCAGTAATGTTAGGGGTTCCGGTCGCTCCGGTGGGATCACACTTGAATTATCTTTCAGGTGTTGGCTGATTTCCAGTTGTTTACAAAAAGATGTGAATGAGAAGACATGAGCAGAAACTGAGGGACAAATTGGTGATACAATTTAAAACTCCAATACACTATTTTAATTATAAACAGTGTTGGGTGTTACTGTAATAATATTACTTTTTTCAGTAACTAGTAGTGTAAGGCATTACTCGTCTGAAAAT
>JBBPDH010002746.1:0-10000 GCA_037974565.1 Clupeocharax schoutedeni
AAGTGCGCGCGCAAGAGAGAGAGAGATACAGCGAGAGAGCGCGTGCGCGAAAGAAATGCAGAGAGAGATGGTTGTTTGCTCTTTCATGCGAACTGAATTTCTTTCCGTTTTCTTCTCGTCATACCCCTAGTATCCAGTTATTAGATTGTGACCAGCAGCTATTTTGGTAAATCTTGCATATTTGGAAAAAAAAAACGTGTAAATACTTCTAATAAAGAACATATATTTCACTCACAGGGACACACACTCTCACATGTGGAGTCCAGTGCACGTTCTCTAGTAAGTTCAGGAAAAATTTTGGTGAATAATCAAATTCCACTTGCCTCAATTGTAATTAGCGATGGCCTGTTTGATGTCCAAACTTGCTTCATTAGTTTAGCTCTGGATCTTGGTGTTTCTAACGTCAGTAGTCACCTAAATCATTTCCATAAATAGGTACGCTCAAGTCTCAATCTCAAGTCCATTAAACATTGTCAAGCTCTTTTTGAAGGTGACTTAGACTTGTGGATGTGGTTTAGGACTTACTGTGAGTTATAAAACATTAACTGTATACTCAGTTAGACTTTAGCTGTTCATGCACATGCAAGGCACAGATTTCAAGGCACAATTAACTTAATCTTGAATATTAGTACAGAAGAAGTGTTTATAAATAGTAACAACGGAAGTTGCAGATCTAATCTTGCTGCCTGTATAAAGTGTGCATGAAAGGCAGGGGAAGCATAATTCATCATTGTGTCTGTTGTCACTGTTGTCAGTTTTATTCCGTTTAGAAGTTACAGTTGTCCCAAGTCAGGCCCCAAACCACATCAAGAAGTCTGCACCTCCTTTATGAAGACCTAAATGGTTTGAACAGGTTGAGAAAAGTTTTGAGGATATATTTATAGATATTGACAGATTTGGAAACGTGTCTTGACAAATCTTTGCTAGGTGGAACATTGTGTATGTTTATTTTTTGGAGGGCTATGTCTTTTTTGTTTCCACCTCATCATTTGCATTGCGAAGGAAGATTGTTTTTCGAGATGATCACTAATGAATGCGCTTGTTGTTAAGTAATTCCTAAAATGAGCACAGTAATGATGGGAAATGACCTTTGAAAGCAATTTGTCAGCTACTCATGTTTTAGCAGTTATCTGCATAGTATGTCTAATGGGTGTGTTGGTAAAGACAATATTTGTTGTCTTCCGATCCTTGATAGCACACTCGTTAAGGATGTTACCACTGAGCTGCATGTCCAATGCAATTTTTTTACCACATTGTTTTTATCGTCCCCCCCGATCCCTCACTGTCTGCATGAATCTCTAAAGTATCAATCAGACCTCGCCTAGTCCTGTTAGTTCTTGTGAAAAAGTTAATGTCCTCTTTCCTTAACCAGCAAAGAACCCTGAAGCCAGTGTGGCCGCCTGCCAAGCCTTCTGTAGTCCAGAGCCGATGTCAGGTATAGACAAACGTTGGTGTGTATGGAGCGTGGGCGCGAGAGAGTGTGGGCGGATGAAGGCTGTGGGTTGCTGGTTCAGAGGCCAGTGCAGGCACATGTTGTCTCTTTGATTCTTGTCTAATAAGAGAGCAGCCAGGCAGAGGCCTAAGGAGAATATGCGTCAGCTTCAAAGAAGCAAGCCAAACAAAAGCTGGGTCTTTACACACTGCCTACTAGAATCACAGTCTCATTACACTCCGAAAAGCCTGGTCATGCTGTTGCATCTCACTGCAGCCCCTACCAACACCTCAGGGAGATGATTAAGGAGCGATGAGTGTGTGGATACCAGTGTGTATAGATGCTAATATGAGCAGCGTTATCACTGACTAAACTAGAGGCTCTGTGGGAGTGTGCGCCATGTTGAGGGAGATGTTTGGGATCTGTCTGTAAAGAGGGCACCATATGGCCAGAGCACGAGCTTGGGTGAGTCAGAGCTTGCAGTCTGCTCACCAGGGACCTCTGCATGGGAGCCAGAGCCAGACACAGAAACTCCAACTAGAGCCAACCCACCAAGACTGGAGAGCACCCACCAGAACGTCTGAGCTTTTAACAGTTGGTGTGATGGTCAGTGTGTCCTTAGGGCAGATCTAGCCTGCCGTCCAATGAATCCATCCAGAAAATGAACCTACCATGTGCCAATATGGCAACATGAAACACAAAGTCTTGTTAACTTAACCCTTAGAGCTCTTAGTCTATTAGTAAAATCTGATTCAGTAAATATTAATGTTGTAAAACCAGTATTTATTTTCCTATATTTGCTGCTCATTCGCTCTCCGGAGCCCCTCCCTCTGTGGGTTTTCCCCACCCACTTGTGGGCGGAGACATCTGCCGGGGTGGTGGTAGCTCAGTGGGTAGGATACTTGCCTCTGGACCAAGAGGTCACAGGTTCGAATCTTACCTTCAGCACCACCACTGGGTCTCTGAGCAAGACCCTTAACCCCAAGTTGCTCCAGGGAGAGACTGCCCCCTGTAGGTAGGGAATGGAAGTCGCTTTGTATAAAAGCGTCTGATAAATGCCGTAAATGTTCAGGGTTAACCTAGAATTCAAGAGGTTATCATGAACAACATCACAACCTCATTGTGAATGCAGGTACAAAGCACAAGCAAAGGGCATAGATCATCTCAGCCAAGATATAATTGCAGATTACACACGACCTCGAGTTGTGTTTATACCTCCGTTCTGCAGAGGAACAAAATGGAGGAGCAAAGAGGACTCTATCATTGTTTAAAATGCAATTGCCCTTTTCTTCCAACAGTAAAGTAGTTCCAGCTGTTTAGAGTAGAGCCATACATTTCTGCGATCAGATTTATTTATTTGTATTAGACATATGTGACCTGATTTGGCAAAATGAGTCACAGTGACCCAAAATTCTAAATTGAGGTTTTGGTATCATTGGAAAAAGCTGTATCTTAAACAGTTGTCAAGTTACAATCATTTTAATTATGGTCTCGCAGCACCATTTTCCAACTGAAAAACCGCATTTAAAGTTTTTGTCAGTTTTTCGTTGATATCTTTAACAATCCACAGCATCGAAAGAGATGCACCCAGTATTTAACAACAACGTTTTACTACAGGCGTTTAGATACTTAGAAATAATACATTAAATCAGACTGAAGCTTTGAATATTTCAAAATATTTATTAAATACTTATCAAGCAATTCATCTTTTTGTAAGATTTGAGAGCTGCAACTCAACTTAAATAGCCATTTAAGTACATTTTCACAATTATTGCCGCGATAGAGATTCGTACTGAAGACCTTTTCTTTCATATAAGACCAAAAAAGGTCTCTTTCTATTTTTGATGTTTTTCAACATAATCTAAATAAAAAGAACACCAACGTCTGACTCATTACGACAGATCGGGTCACATATGTATTCACACAAAGGATGTTTGGTCTAAAGAAATTGATTCAGTTTGCTTGTATGTAAAGGCCGGGTCCTGGGCTTGGGTGTGTGGAGTTTGCATGCACCCTGTGTGGTTTCCTCTAGGGTCTCTGGGTTTCTCCCACAGTCCAAAGATATGTGCAACAGGTGAATTGGGCATTCTAAACTGACCATAGGTGTGAGTGAATGGTGTGTGTGTGTCTGTATGTGTGTGCGCCCGGCGCTGGGTCGGCGCCCCACCTAGTGCGAGTCCCTGTCTTGCGTCCGCTGACCCCGAGATAGGCTCCAGGTACCCGCACTGGACGTCGGTTAGAGAAAATGAATGAATGAGTGTATGTTGATGAACCACCACATCAGATGCATTTTTTTTAATGTTCTAAAAAAATGCAAAAATTTCTTTCTTGAGTAGTAGTGATGATAGACGTATCACTTTTCTTTTAAGCTCTGTAGTCTCAAGGTGCACAAACGGGGTACACCGCATTCTACACATGAGACCAGGCATCAACAGACGCCGATATAAACGGCCATAAACACTCGCTCTGTTGTAAGGTGCTAACCATTATTTCCAGCCTTTAAACTGTGGTCCCCAATATATTCTCTGTAATCTTTGCAGATTAATTGTCAGCATGTTGTAAATATATTGTGCAAGGCGAACCATTTTGCCACCCTTGGATTGACCTGCAATGATGAAAACAGAGCTCTGATTGGTCAGACTGAATTACCGTGATGCCATGAAATCATGGATTCAAAATGTATATGCAGTGTTGGTTTGGCACTTGGTATAAAGGACGACATTCATTTTCAAAATTTGATGTGTGTCCATAAAGGTCAGACCTGGTGTGAACAGGCCTTGAGGGCATACACCACTCATAACTCTAAAGCCTGGCTGGGACCTTAAGAGCTTCATGAGTCTTAATGAGGCAGAAAGGTCTCGATCTACACATAGGAATGTCGTGGGAGAACAATTCTGTAGCCAGAGACATAGAAAGAGGTCAACCTGGTTAGAGAAGAAGGACACCGGAGTAATTGGATATGCAGCTAATGAACAGTGGAACGGCCCAATGCGCCTATCACTTGCATAATTGCCCAACAGCTGTAACGGCTCGCGCGTGCACTCGCTCGTTCAGGGAAGATGTACTGTGCCGTTATGCCTTTACGATTAGAGAAAGGTTTCCCATTAGAGGTTGTGCCTGCTTGCCGATGGTGCTGGAATGTGTTATTGGTGTGTGAAGGTGTGTATGAAGTGGACATGGCATTGAAAATCCTATAAGCTGAAGTGGGAGCCAGTCTGGGAGACATTGCAGAGCCTCTGTGTGTGGAAGAGAGAGAGAGAGACAGAGAGACAGATGTTACTGCTGCCCCGCAGGCCAGAGGGGTGCAATCCATGTGTGACTGTATGAAAGGCTGACAGCTGGCTTCATGACAGAGAGTGATAGGGGGACAGAGAAGTACAATATCCCTCCAAAAACCCAGAGCTTATCCTAAGGAAAGCTTGAAAATACGTATCCCCACCTTTGCTCTATCTCTCTTTCGCGCACACTCTCTCACCCCCCCTCCCTCGCTTACTTTCTGTCAGTGTAGACCTGCACGCATATTCGAGCGGCCCTCGCCCATCTCCTGCCTGCTGCTTATGAAAGTTGTAATAGACTTCCCGTCACGCTCGTAAACTGGGGCCTGCAGATTTATGACCTCATTTATCCCCCGACTTTACAGCGACGGGCCTCGGGTTCAGCCTAATGAAAACGGGCCCACAATTCAATCCTTCCTCCGCTGCGGGGCTCCGACACACACGCACACCTCTAATTGGTTAATCCCTTCACAGTTTGTTGATGGTGGTTAGAGAAAGACGACCGGCTGAGAAAGTGTGTTAAATTCTTCTTAGGCCTTGTGGTGTATGCAGGCAAGAAGTAGAACCCAAAAGAATCCTTTATAATAAACACGCACAGTTCAAACTATGTAGCCATCGCTGCACACATACTTATATGCAGGGAGAAAACATGGCGACAATACAGGAGGTCGTAATAATGTACCTGTTGTCTGTACTGTTTGTCCCTGAGCCCAGGTGATGTAGAATCATGTAGATGTTAAATTTCCTGGCTAACACACACAAAATCCCTTTAGTTTTATCATTTGAAAATGTATTCGCCATTTCTAGCTTGAACTGTTGGCTACAGTGCGAGCTGTGATATCCAGTGGTGCTCCATTTCATCCACATTTGCATGCTTTCAGAAAACGTGGGCAAATTAAATGTGGAGTTTGGACAGGAGAGTCCATATCCATATTTTCCACTGAGCATAAATAAACCTTAATGCTAATGCTTCAGCAGCACTCACTAATTGCTTGCTTATTTGCTGCCTATACCAACCATACAACCCTGAACACACAGCTACTAATTACATCTGACATGAAGTGCAATAAAAAGCTGCAGGGGTGCATGACAGGAATCACATTCATATAGGCAGATATTTGCTTAAGGCAAGACAAGACAGAAGTGATGATTCTGTAACACCAACTGTTTTTTTAGGTTTTATCTGTTTTAAACTATAAAGAAAAACACCCCAGACATTTCTGTGTACTTAGTCTATTCATGTCTGTTTTTGACATAACTTAGCTCCACAGACTTTAGATAAAATTTGAGGAAATGTAGCAGCTTTAATGAAGCCTTAGCTCCTTCTTAGAAATAAATAATTCACCAGAGATAACATCGACACTGCTGTGGGAAACTGGGAAAGCCATATTAAAAGGAAAATCATTTTATACTCCACACATAAGAAAAAAAGACAATCAAGGGGAAATTGACCTGGAGAATGAGAACTAGAGAATGTTAACAGTCCTACAGTAGGTTACACATTCAAAAAGCGAAATTATTTACAACAAACAAACAGAAAAAACAAATTCCTCTTGCAGCGAATTTAGCATTTGAACATTTTGAACGCAGCAATAAATCTGTAAAATATCTTGCTAATCAAATCAAGCAAAACATTCATTCATTTTCTGTAACTGCTTAATCCTTACTAGGGCCATGGGTACCCGGAGCCACAAGGCGCACAAGCAAAGCAAGAGGGAAAAACTAAGGACAAGGAATCAAAAAAAACATTTACAATAGGGATGTGACGAGATCTCGTGGTAAGAGATCTCTCGAGATCAGATTGGTCTCACGAGATGCGTCTGGTCTCGCGAGACCGTGACGATATCCTTGCGTTACTAAAAGCTGTGCCTGTGAAGAAAACGGAAAGAAATTCAGTTCGCATGAAAGGGCAAACAACCCTCTCTCTCTGTATCTCTACACTAATTATGGTTAATTGCATGTATCAAAATAGAAGTTTTATTTCATAAAGTTGGTTTCAAAATGGACATGCATTTTTTGCATTGTGTTTTTCTGTTAAATAAAAGGCTATTTTTGCTCAATATTTAAATATTTCTTTTAAAAAAATATCAAAGTCTCGTCTCGTCTCGTTCTCATGAACCCAGTCTCGTGTCTCGTCTCGTCTAATTTACAATAAAAGAATTTCAAAAAGCACTCAAACCCACGCTTCACAATAATTCACGAGGATTTGATGGTTTTCCTGCTGAATGCTACGAAACATTCTGGAATAGTTTGTAGCTCATATACACTTCAGAATACAATATTTTTTTAGAATGAAAATCAAAACTACCACAGACACAAATACAAATTTTAATGTCTCTCAATATCAAGCAACGTTTCCACGTCCCCATAAAGTTACCATCCTGACACTTATCAGTCCAAATACAAAAATGATCAGACATTCATTCAGAATCAATCATTAATTCAGACCAAACTGGCTTCATTAAAGGATGACATTCGACTAACAATCGACAAAGACTACTTCAGTGAATTGCACTACAGATCTCAGACTAATTCAACAATGGCCATAATCACACTGGATTCAGAAAACATTTTGGGTAAAGTGAACTGTGTATTTCTATTTTCAGCACTTGGTGACTCATTTATTCACTGAATTTAGGTTCTGTATACATCACCAATGGCCACGATCTCTCCCAGAAGACTAAACGCTTCACTTTGCACAGGGTTCCTAGGCGAGGATGTCCACCCTCTCCTTCATTATTTGCCATCTTCACTGAACTATTTGCAGCACCTATTCTATTGTGACGAGTATAATTCGTTCACAAGTTAAACACTGTTTAAAGGGGAAATGGGACAAATAAGTGTTTGCAGATAAAATGTAATAATTATTGAAAACAACAATTGTGCTTTTGTGGTTCACCAAAGTGTATATTGTTGGTTTAATTTACAGACACTTTTATTTTGAAAGATGAAGAAGTGATCTGTGTTTAGTAGCGCCCTTTCTAACTGTCTCTCTCTTCTCTCTCCTCTCTCTCTCTTTTTCCTGCACACTCTCTCTCATTTCTATGTGCAGTTTTCTGATGAAATCACTCGCATGATCATTACTGGAAGCTTCCACTTCCACATATTCCCCAAAATATCACAGGCATTGAAACAGAAAACACCCTTCATAAAATTAGCTTTTCAGCAGATTTTTTTTTTTACAAATATATATATATATTAAATTTAAAATGTCTTTAAATTTAAAACTTTCCCTAACAGATTAGCATAGGCGTCACACACCTCAAATACATTTTTCAGAAAAAATTTAGGTCTCGTTTCCACATTTAGTCCAGAAGTATGAAGAAGAATTAGTACCACCAACTCACCTATCCAGTCAAAAATCAACATCACATGATCCCTGTTAGCGTTAGCTCCAACAACACCAGAAATATTGCACATCGCCACTAGAAAAAGATGCTTCTAAAATGTATAAGACAATCTCCACATTCAACCGAATAACATTTGTTCCCACAAAGAATAGGAGGAAGACCTCCAGATTATCATCTAAATGAAAAACCCAACCCCAGGGATTGACAGTATCTGGAATCCATTAATCAGTAATTTAACTTTATATACACTCAAACTGATAAATGCATATAACTACACTGGACCACAGCTTCCTTTATCGGCTCATTCAATATGGCATTTGTGTAACCGTTACACTTTTGTGTTGTGCGCTGTTGTGTCCGTGTCTGCTCCTTCTTATGTTTTGTGTTGTTGTTATTGTCTCTCATGTTTATTGTTTTGCATATTTCTTCTTGTTTACTCCAATAAAATAAAAAATTAAGGCTTAGCTTCCACCCATACCAGATACACTCAAGCTGAAAGCAACAAGGACTCCCCAAAAGTCTTTAGATCACCCACTTCATGCATGTTCTCTGAGAGCTCAGCAGTTCTGAGACCCGCTCTTAAAACTGTTCTCTTCATTCAGAATGAAAATTCTCATGATGATTTACGTGTTCAGTCCTAATTTCATTCTGAAGGATTTGATCCATTTTAAAGCTTCTGAATTTATGCTAGATTGTGCTCTAAAATATTTTAGAAAGCCTTTGATGTGTTGGTTCCCCCCCAGGGTGAGTCCCTGCCTTGCGCGCATAAACCCTGGGATAGGCTTCCCGCGACCCCAGTAAGGATTACAGAAAATGAACAAATGTTTTTTTAATATCAGTGCAAAGGGTTTCCTTAATAAGAATAAAACAGTGATCATTCAATAATATATCACCTTACAAAAATATAAACATTTCAATTTGATCATCCTATCCAAACTGTATTACACTGAAAAGTTGTCCACCACCATGAAAAGAAGAAGAAGAAGAGGCCTGCTGCAGCATGTATTTTAGTGTTTTAGAGAGCGTTATTTCAACGTTTCTTGAAATACGAGTGTTTTGTTTTCACTCGCCACACACTGCTAATGCTAACCACTAATGCTAACCACTAATGCTAATGGATTCTGATGATTTACTTTTACATTTTCTTTAAGGGTAATGCATTAAACTGAAATGAAAATGAGATTAAAGTGTTCTGGATGCATAATTTGTGGGCATTTTTAGGGTTTGCACTATAAAATGGGCATTTTAGTCATTTTTTAAAACCAAAACACAACAAGGTGTTTTTTCACTATAACGCGGGTAATCTAGGAACGCAACCCCCAGGAAAAGCAGGGAATTACTGTATACATATTTATGTGAAGTTCTTATTTGCATGTAGTACTTTTTCCAGTGCAAAAATGATCAGTAATCACCTGGCACAAATGCACTGATAACAACAACAACAACAACAACAACAACAAAAAAGCTGTCATTCATTTTTCACCACTCCACCAAACCGAGACTTAGTTCACACGTAGCCACTTCATGCGTCTGATTGTGAACGAGCCAAGCAAATAAAACGCAAATGTATGCACGGATGATGAACACGAGAGAGGCATGCACCAGTTCCTGTCAACCTTTTACGCTGTAAGCGCCTTAAACATCATCCGCTTTCTCGTTTTAGTTCTTATAAAATGCATAAGAACATAGAACACGATTTCTGTGGAGCCCAGCATCAATCTCAAGAGATTCCAGAAGAGGATTCCTTGGATTTGCATGCAGCACTGATGCAAATAGGATTTCTATCTGTCTAACAGAGACATATTTATATAGCTGGGTGTAAATGGAATTTGAATGTGTCTCTGAAGTGAATGGTGAGTGAAAATGGGCCCTGACACATGGTGTATATTACATTATCCCCTTGACCTCCAGGCTCATTCTTCAGTTAGTTATCTTAAGTCTTT
>JBBPDH010002808.1:0-11618 GCA_037974565.1 Clupeocharax schoutedeni
CTTATGTACGTGTTCCCCCAAACCTCTACACAATAGCTCATATATGGTAGTAGTAAAGCACAGTATAATATGTACAGCGCACATTTACCTGAACAAAAGGATAATATACAAGTGTAATGCATAACTGAAAACAATACTAGCAGTCGTGTTTGCTCCATTGTGTCTACTTCTGCCCATTTTTATAGGTTTTAGTGTGTCCTACAGTATCAGAAAGCACATAAGCAAGTCTATTTGTGATTACTTAACACCTCAGCATGGTTTGAGGTTAAAGTAGCTAAAGTGTAACTAAGTTTTAAACGCTGTAGCTTCCAAAAGACTGCTTTAAAGTACAAAGTGAAAGATTTTTAAATCATTACTTGGTTAAATATATGTGTCTGACTCACTGCCCTTTTCTATTCTTTTAACACTGCAGTTAAGATATCAGAAGTGTTTGGTCGCCCGCCCGCCGTCTCAGAAGGCTTGCTCACAGATGCCCCCTTCAGACTCCATGACACGCCGGGTCTCCACCAGTGTGAAACGTGGTGTCCTGTCCCTTATTGACACACTCAAGCAGAAGAGACCAGTCACTGAGCTGCCTCAATAATCCCTCGTACACACACACACACATGCACACCCACTCGCAGACACATATAGATATGAGTCCACACACATTCAGCATGCCAATACCCATTAGAATGCAGCTTACACATGCACCCTGCACTGGGGGAGCTTAAGAGGATTTAACCAGGAATTGACTAAAATTCCAGATGTGTTGGTGCCAATCAAGGACTCTAATCATTCTTCTACACACAGAGACAGCTCTTATCCTACACCATCTCTAGCTCTTTGTGGATCCACCTCCTGTGTCATGGACTGTGAGTCATGAAATTAATCTGCATGAGTAGCCACACCTTTTCAGCATGATACAAAACAGGCTTCACTCATCTTCGAAAACTGAGTACTTGGGCCTCCCTGGACACGATGCTCAAGCAAGATCAGAACAAACACGGCTGCTTAACCTCACTAGAGCTTCTTCTGTACAATCCCAGCTGGCCATGGTAGGTGCATGAATGAGTGTGTGTGTGTGTGTGTGTATGTGTGTACTGTAGATGTGTAGATTGCTGCTGCTCCATCAGAACTTCTAAAGCATCTTTAGATGGCCTCTGAACTTCTACACAAAGCATGCGTGTTTTTTTTTTTTGGCTTCTACATCCTGTGGCACTGCCTTCATCGTCATAAAGGACGAACAGAGGAGTGGATGAAATGATGGATGGATTTAAAAACGTACCTGTTCCAGGATGCTGAACATTAAAAATGTGTAAATACAGATCAAAGCTTTCACCAAAAAGACAAGAGTTATATAGGCTGTTTTTTTTTAGGGTCTGGACCAACAGCCCCAATGTGGAACAAAATGTGGAACATATACCCTTGAACATAAAACCACACACAAACACACACTCAAACACTAACACACAGTTGTATTGATGGGTCAGACCTATATGCAGATGCCCTGGGAATTTGTCTGGATGTGCTTATTTTATATTGGCACAACTCCTTTGAAACAGCAGTGGCTTCTGTGATAATGTGAAGAACATTTGAAGGAATGCTAAAGTGATGAGGAAACTACACAACCCTTCTGTGAGCTGGACGATCGTTTGCATGGGGACAGAGCGCCGCTCCAGATTCCTCACTAAACATCCTGCACCATGCCTTTACCGTGTTATGCTCGTTTGGGTCAGGAGGGTGAGATATCAATCAGATCACTTTTGAGGGACCTAAAGAAGCAGTGCTTCCAGATGAGCAGGGCATACCACACTGTGCTCTGAAAGTGGAACTATGCTGAAGACAAGGATAAAACGAGAAACTCTTTCAGCTCTATGCCTTTGACACATTTTCCCATTTTCACCTGGCTTCTCTCGTTCAACATACATACGTCTGTGATCTTGCTGCACTCTGGGGTTTGTAGTTCTTCCTGCCATGTCAGCTGTTGTCCTAATCTTGTCACTTCCCTCTTGATGGGGGGTTCCAAGCAGTCACTTGTGTGTGTATATGTGTGTGTGTGTGTGTGTGTATAGTATCTATATAACATTTTTGCGAACATGCATTATAAGCTAACTTTTATTTTTCAAATTTGAGATTATTTTATTTTGTCACAATTTTTTTTTCTGACATTCTTTAGCTTTGCCACGTCTTGAAAACCCATTCTGGCCAAATGTATAAAAATCCATTGTGTTGTAGATAAACCGACGGGCTGAAAATAGAGAGCAAAAGAGAGAATTTATTTTGTGGTCTTTTAGGAATGTTGGCTGTTAAGACGGGGGTTTATGAACCATAAGTGTCCAATCTATGCATTCTTTTAGCTCTGAGGACAACTGAAGGAAAGTGAAGAAAAGACGCATTGCCTTGCATGTCCTGGGACAATTTCAGAAAAAGAGGAAAAATACGTACTGAACAAAAAAAATGATATTTTTTATTTTATTTATTCTATTTTATATCAATATATATACTGGGTTTATTGTAATCTTTTCCATGCTCAGACATTCTGTTCATCGTTGCTCACTTTAAACAAATCGCTCCATATTTTTGAAGAACAAGAAAAAGGCAACAACAAAAAAACACGCAATCCTTGTACAGGCCATGACCCCTCTACTCTGGTTAGTCCTGTAAAGGGTCACATTCACCTACAGACGTTGCCATTTAAATCAAAAAACACTAATCCGGTGCCAACATTTCAGCTAATCCGGTGCCAACAAATAAAAGAAAGTACATTTTGCCAGATGCCATCCAAATGTGGGGAAACCCTGAAAATGCCATAAAGATGTTTCTCATTTGGTGTTGAAATGTGCTGATTTTTTCGTGGGGAAAACACTAGAAAATGTTGGATTTTCTGAATTGTGTTCAAATTTCACAATGATCCGTAAATAATTTCCCAGAAGTGTTTGTCTGGATCAAGCTTGCATTGTTTAAACACACCCTCGATCTCAGCAAGGCCAGGAAAGTGAGAGATTCTTAAACTATTAGTTCTATTTAAACTTTGCTTTTACTTTCCCCTTTTATAATTACAGTTGCTTTAATCTGGCCATCTGGATCAATTTAGTAACTGATCCAGAAAAAAAAAAGCCTTTTTTTGGTTCTCCCTAGTGTACTTGGTAGGCTGGGAGTTGTTCTGGTGCACTTAGAACTCATGAGTACAGATGTTGGCAGTGGCCTGTGCAGAATCATAGGACTATTCTCCCCTTTCAAGGCAGGAAAGTGGCTTTCTTTTAATTCAGTAGAGATACGAATATTGGGTCAAACACACATACATTCTTGAAACGTTGGCTTCTTCTGCTCTACACTGATTTGTACACCATATTAAATGTAATCTGTTGTGAGAATAAACGGCTTATCGAAATTCACTTTATTTATGTGGTGTAAATATATCATTTATGTGTGAAACATGTCATACTATGATGTATTTGGAAAACATGGTAGGCTTCAAAAAGCCTTCTTTCATCTTAGCAGTGAGGTCAGATTTTACATATGACTGGTGTGACCTGCGGTGTTTCTGCAGACTGCAATTGCTGAAATCACCAGCGTGGAAGATGTGGAAAAAACCTTAAAACGTACCGTTTTTGACCGTCAAATCAAATCATTGCAACATCTACCAAAAGGAGTGAAGTTTTGTTTTCCAATGTCCTTCAGAATTCCAGTTTGGTCTTGACAGCATGTACATGCCATTTTCCCAGAATTTCAAGGCCTTAAAATGCCAGAGAGAGAGCGAGAGAGGGAGTAAGAGAGAGGTTTAAAGTCCCGATGCCATGCACGGGGAGCCAGAAGAACTAAAATGGCTTAAAAAAAAAACATTGCCACGAAAAAAAACAAAAAAAAAACCGCGCGTAACTGGATCCGCGAGTCCCGAACCTCGTAAAACTGGAGGTTTTCTGTGTATGTATTAACAGTGTTTGCTAGGTAAACGAATGTGGTTTCTTTGACGAAATTTGTTTAGGTCAGTGTTGCACTGATATTGCCTATGACTGCTACGAATACGAACTTGAGACTTTAATTTGTTAGCTATGGGAATGTGGAATATGTTTTCCAAGAGAGGTGTAGGTGGTACACTAGTGGTTAGGATGTTCGCTCTGCAATCAGTAAGTAGTGGGTTCTATTCCCAAGACTGCTTAGCACCTCTGAGTAAGGTACAATATACTGTTTTAGTTAAATAGTCAATGGCACGAGTTACCCATGTGTATGTATTCTCTCCAGAGAGAGACTTACCCTGCACAGGGGACAGGTTGTGCCACGAATCTACTTCTCTTATATACTATATTTCAGATCCAACGGGGTTGTTCCCAGGGATGCACCACATTCTGAAACATTTGGAGGCATTACTGTCATGGCCTCGCTTTAAAGTCACTTTAAATAAAAACTGGCACAACTCACCCCACTCTTCCCGATACAAAACAGTTTACTGGATAGACAAACCGTGAAATATCAATCTGCCTATGTAAAGGATCAGGGCTCCATTTCCAGATCTATTGCATTATGTGTAACATAATCATCAAGACAGCTTGAAGAGAACTACTATTACTGATGGAGCTAAAGATCTCACAGAAGGTACTATACATCACAATTGTTACTTATTAGATTAGCAATAAAACTACACACATTAAAATAAATCTAGCCTGTTTTGGTGCTTCGTTTCTTGTGATGTCAGGCTGGTGGTAAGTGCCAAGGTCTTACATCTGAGTCTCGACTCTCAGAACGGCTGTTGGGCAGTGAGAGTCCGCTGGAGAGAGATGAACCAGTGGACGAGGAGTAGGTGGAGGACAGCAAAAGACGCGAAGGTAAATCGGAGAGGAATGTGCGGCTGACTGCACGGATGGGAGGAAGAACAACCTGCATTGACCTAAATGATCCTTTTCGGTACAACTCCGGTGTTTGGGGGTGAAGCACTTCCAGTGAAGTCTTAAGCTGAGGTCTTCTACTGTACAGCTTTTGTGATCTCGAAGTGCCAGGAGGGGATATCAGATTTGCTGGTGGTGTGAGAGTATGTGTTCTTGCATGGGTCTGTCTGCGTGTCTGTCGTCTACGGAGCAGCCTTTTGCGCGATGGCTGTGATCCATGTTTCTTTGACTTGGACTTGGTCCGCCGCTTTCGTCTCAGGGCTTTAGGTTTACGTTTGTGGCCTCTCCGCTGCTTACTTGTAGCATCGCAAGCCTCATTTCTTCCTGTATTGCCTGATTCTGATTCAGCGCTTGCGTGATTTAGAGCAGTCAAAGCTTGATCTAGAGTAGCAGTTGCTTGATTAAGAATAGTAGTAACTTCATTTAAAACTACAGAAGAACAACATGAATCATTGGAATCCTCATCTACTAAAGTCTGTTTTAGGTTACTAACAGATATACTGTCTGCTCTGATAGGGACGGTAGTATACGGAGGAAGCTGTTCATCAGGGACATTTGGGAGCCTGGTGGTGTCTGAAATGACAGGCTGAGGGGAATACAGGGGAGGAAGAGGTGCCGCGGCTCCTTTTCGCTTTTGTCTCTTTTTCTGTTTGACTTGGTCAGATGTTTGCGGAGCTATCACACCTTGCAATAGCCCTTTCGCTGCTGCACGTGTCAGTATGTCCTGCACAGTTTCTGCCTCCGCTTGTTCCTGTAGTTACAGCATACAAATACAGAACATCTGATTAATTTGTGGCAGCATGAAGGAATGGATCTGAATTTGTTCAGTTCTTCATAATTAGCCAATCAGTCATCAGCAGGGTGGAGCCAACAAGGCCCAAAATAACAAGAAGTAACAAAATAACGCTGCCTGACCCAAAATAACAAAAGAAGAGAATAAAGGAAAAATAGGGGGGAAAGGGACCTCCCATGCCCAGACATGACATACCCATTTCCCAACGATCTGGGGGACTTAAACAGAGATTTCAATCAAGGGAGCTCATCAGAATAGAGGGCTAGCCCTAAACTGAGCTGGTTTTTGAACCGTTTTATTACATTTCTGTCTGTCTTTTTCATTTCAGCTTTGCTGGATGTTCAACATTGCACTATTTTTGGGGCTAGAGCTCGGTACATTTTTAATATGTTACACTATTTTCCCGGAGACTAAATACGGATTTGTTATTGTTGTTTTGATGGATCTAATATCTGCATAGTTCTCTGTATCAGAAAAATCAAGTCAGCAGAAGAGTGGTTGCAGTGAAATATCACTGGCTTGTGTTCAGAAATATGGGGGAAAGAATTATTTACTGCTTAAGTGCAATTTCAAATGATTTTCGCTTCATTTTGTTCTTGCTGATTCTTATGTCCTCCTTATCATTTAGCCATAAACACAGCTGTATTATGAGTATATTTACTCTCATTTGCTTACATGCATGGCAACTGGCAGGCTGTATGATGGTTATTTTTGGTGTATGTGTGTGTGTGTGTTTGTGTGTGTGTGTGTGTGTGTGTGTGTGTGTGTGTGTGTGTGTAGATGCTGATCTGGTCAGACAACAGAATGTATTATTCAGAGTGAGGCAAGGCTGCACATCCAGAATTTAGGACAGCAGCAGAGCAAGGACAAGTCCTTAAGTGTGTTTGTGTGTTTGTACAGCTCCAAACATATGGAGTGACCAGATTAATGACACCTTTCTTTTATATAGGGGGAGGATTATATACACTCAGACAGGCCATTTCCCACAACATCCACAAGAAATGCTGTCAGATATGTACTATACATGGAACCCCCCTGATTTGTATGGTGAGGTCTCTTATGGATGCAGACACGTACATCTCGTTTCAGCACGCAGATGAAGCAGCCATCAGTAAAGCCTGACTCCTCCAATAGGAAGAACTTCTCCTCTCCCTCCTCCTTCCATCCTGTAGACGCTATCCTGAAGGATCAGAATACAGTCAGGGCTGTCAGCCCCATTAAGCAAAACATACAGCTTTACAAGGGCCCCAGAAACCATTTGGACATACAGTATGTAGAAGTGTTTTAATGCTAAAACCAAGTGGTATTTATTTTAAACAGACCTTTCTATGAATGTCATTTGGGTCTGCACCCAAAACGGGTTTTTACACGTCCAAGTTCACGATTCCACCAGTGTAGGAAAACAGCCCCAGACATATGTGTTTTACAGCACCCTGAGTTCAGTCTTAGTGGAATTCTTCGCCAGACTTTATCAACATAAAGAGACTGTGATTGGTCTGAAGTGTGAAATATGTTTTGTTTTTCTCTAAAACAACTGTTTTATAACTCGGGTAACCTAAAGATTTCCATTAAAAATGTAATTCCACCAGAAAAAATTAACAGTACCTAATTTATGAAGAGAGACAGAATATCAGCCAAAAGTCATGAAGAAAATGTCACATAAAAATAATACCCAAGCAAAGCAGTAAGATGTTTATTGTAGTCGGTCACCAGGTGTGCACACATCTCAGGAGGGATTTTGGTCCACTCCTCTTTACAGAAACTCTCTCAATCATTTAGGTTTCTTAGCTGCTGCTTGGCAACTCGAAGCTTCAGCTCTTCCACAGATTTTCTATAGGATTCTGGAGGTCTGGAGACTGCTGAAAGACGCATCCAAGACCCTTCTTTAGTGTTCTGGCTGGGGGAAGGAGGTTCTCATCCAAGATTTTACGGTACATGACCCAATCAGCAGGCCCCTTAATGCAGAAAAGTCATCCTGTACCCTTAGAAGACAAACATCCATCTGACCACAGCACTTTCTCCCAAGCCACATCTGAATCATTTAGATGTTCACTGGCAATTGTGGGCATTGCAAGATTTCAATCCATTATGTAGTGTGTTATTATGGTGTTCTTAGTGACTGTGGTCCCAACTGCCTTCAGACCATTAACAAGCTCCTCCCGTGTAGTTCTGGGTGATCCCTCACTTTTCTCATGATCATCCTCACCCCATGAGGCAAGATACTACATGGCACTTGAGGGCAATTGATAGTCATTTTATATTTCTTCCCATTCTGAATAATTGCACCAACTGTTGTCACCTTCTCACCAAGCTTCTTGCTGATGGTCTTGTAACACACTCCAGCCTTGTGTAGGTCTACAATCTTGTCCCTGACGTCCTTTGACAGCTCTTTGGTCTTGCCCATGGTAGTGGAGAGGTTGGAACAGATTCTGTGGATAGGTGTGCTTTATGGGCCGGTTTCCCAGACAGGGATTAAGCCTAGCCTTGGACTACCCTTTCCTTTTCAATGGAAAATCTCTGTTTCCAACACTACATAATCTAAGACTAGGCTTAATCCCTGTCTGGGAAGCCGGCCCTATATGCACAAGTTAAGATCAGGAGTTTCTGTAACTGATAGATTGATTCTAATCGATGGCAACGTGGGCACACAGCCAGTGTGTGGGAGCCAGAAGTCTGGCTGGGTTGTAGGAGATCAAAAACGTATTTCACTCAATGACATGCAAATCAGGGTATAACTTTTATGTACCACATTTTTTCTTAATTTGTTTGGTTGATATTCTGTCTCTCTCCATAAAAGTGAAACTACCTCATAAATAAGAGACTGTACAACACTGTACAACATGGTTTGATGTGAAATGCACTACACCAAAACAGAACTGTTCACAATAGTGGTGATAGAAAAACATTTATGTATTTTTTAAGATGTTAAATTCAGCAGTTGAAAGGTAATTGTATATGTACATGAACAGACATGTTCTCTTCACTTTTTGCATATAGCTTTTTAACCCTGCCATATGGAAGCTATACTTTTCCCAGGTTAGCTCTCCCTGTAAGGTTTTCACAGAGATGGTGTTTGAATTCTCACTTGTATGCACTCTCGAATGATGGTGTCAATATCTGTCAGATTAGAGGCCAGATATCATTTTGAATCCTGAACTCGATCTGGATTCTTGGAAAACCTCTGACTGGTGAGAGACCAATGCATACAAGTAAAAGCCACTTATAAGGAAGCAAAGCTGATGGTGTATGTGAAAAATTGTCCCGAACTAGGCTTGAAACTCTATATTGAATTGGGCCCGAATGGGCTGTGAAAAATGAAGTTGCTATGGGAAAATCTGAACCACACTAAAAGCACCTTTCCACCTGTCTACATAGAATAATTCCGTTTGACCCTGCTCTCCCCTATACATTGCTGTGGGTGTTAAACAGCTTGATAATTGCAGTATGATGCGTTAAAGGCTTGAAGTTATTAAAGAGCTTTCAAAGAACTGCATCATATTATTTGCTGGATTACAGGACCTGCTGTTGCCATGGTTACTGACTCTTTTCAATCATTGGAGGTAGTGGTGTGTGACGGGAGGGATTTCATTCTCAAATTGTGTGAGTATGTGTGTAAGCTTTGATGGAGGAGACTAAAGGAACAGTGTTTGTCATAAGCAAGTCTATTTAAGATTATTAAACTGGCAATATGCTTATCGGAGGCCTGTAAGGCTGCATTACCGAGCTGCATTCTGTCACCAAACATTTCTTGGCCAGTTAACTAAATTTGAGGGAATTGGTATGTAACTGTTTGCTATTTATTTTTTGTCAAAATTTTGTCATTTAAAAGACATGTTCATATTTTCTCCAATATTTAGTGTTCAGTAGAAGAGTACATCAGTTCCACGGGGTGGATCCACCGACTGGCATTGGTGGTTTGCCATCTTTATTTGGCAGAATAAAGAAACCGCCTATGTCCTTTTCTGTTGTATTTGTTTTTATTGGAATTTCCTAGAAGCTTAAGTTTTTGCCATGACAATACTGTGTTGCTACCTGGTACATTAGTGAATGCAATGTTATATGCAAGTGTGTGTGTGTGTATGTATGTATGTATTAGAGGTGGGCATAGATTAATTTATTTTTATCTAGATTAATCTCATTGTAGTCTTGGAGTTAATCTAGATTAAAATGGCTCATTTGAATTCTGCCGAAGGTCTGAAGGCCCCCCTCCCCCTCAAAATGATCCCAATGTAAACGATAAATATGCCTCCAAATGTTCTCCCAGATCACTTTAATTTCATTTTGAACTCAGTTTAATACATTACCCTTAAAGAACATGTAAATATAAACCCGAGGTTTAAATACGGAAAAGTCAGGAACGAGAGAGAGACAGAGAGAAAGAGTAAGGGAGAGCGAGAGAGAGACAGAGAGAAAGAGTAAGGGAGAGTGAGCGAGAGACAGAGAGAAAGAGTAAGGGAGAGTGAGCGAGAGAGAGAGAGTTAGAGAGAGAGAGATACAGAGACAGAGAGAGAGTGAGAGACGATCTGCGCGCTCCAGAAAATCACGAACGAGACAGAGAGAGACAGAGAAAGAGAGAGAGAGAGACAGACAGAGAGAGCGAGCGAGAGAGACAGAGAGAGAGACAGAGAGAGAGAGACAATCTGCACGCTCCGGAAAAGTCACGAACGAGAGAGGGAGAAAGACAGACAGAGAGTGAGAGAGCAAGAGTAAATCCACGCTAAAATATCATGGAGAAAGTCATCATAGCTTGTGTAGTATAGACCCTGCTCCAACCCAACTTTGTGAATAGATTGACGGCGATATTTATTTATCGCGCAATAAGAGTCTTACATTAACGCAGCATGTTAACACTGATAACGGCCCACCACTAGTATGTATATATGCAATTAATCACAAATAACAATGCGATTAGTCACACAAAATCATGCAACAAATCACAATTTTTAAAAAAAGTAATCGCTGCCCTGTATTAATATAACATAATGTATATTAATGTAGGGCAGCGATTACTTTATTGTTTTTTATCGCGATTTATTACATGATTTATTACATGATTTTCTGCGATTAATTGCATTGTTATTTGCAAAATTAAACAATTTAAATGTAGTATTTTGCACACTTTCATTTTTAAAGTACTGCTATATGAACAAAAGTGCAAAAACATTTGGTCCGCACACATTTTAAACAAATAAGGTGTTTATAAACAGCAGCTTTCTCTTTAAAACAGTTACACAGCTGCAGTTCAAATATTTCTGTAAATCTCAACATTAACATTAAAGGTGACATATTATACTGCTTTTTAAACAAGTTATAAAAGGTCAGTGGGCTATACAAAAACATGTTCATGAAGTTCTTTGCACAAAATCACACATAAAGTGATCTCTCCAACTCTATTCTTGACCGTTTCAGTCCCTTTCAAAATGAGCTGTTTAAGGGCTCTGTCCCCTTTATGTAAATAAGCTGTTGCTGGCTGTATATATTCATACTGAACCGTCACGGTACATGGGTCACGATTCGGTACATGATGTCTTTCGGAGAATACACTGTACGACGGAGAAGACATGATTGAAGTAATACAGAATCCAAGAGGGACCAAAAAGCGCAAGCAAATCATAAACCTGGGTCGTAGTGTGGTGCAATAGCGTCTTACACATCCAATGGTGTCTTACACATCCATAAAAATATAAGCAAGATTGTGTGTTTACTGGTTAATACACTGCTGTTTATTTAAAATAAACGAAAACAAACCACGCCTCTTTAGAACGCCGTTAACGCCGTTAGCGCCAAGATGACAATGAGATTAACAGCGTTAAAAGAATGTATCTATCCCCACCTCTAATATATATATATATATATATATATTATATTAGGGCTGGGAAGTTAACGCGTTACTTAGATTAATTAATCACAGAGAAAAATAACGTGTTGATATTTTTAACGCAATTAACGCGTATAGACAT
>JBBPDH010002826.1:0-11617 GCA_037974565.1 Clupeocharax schoutedeni
TAGTATTGTGTATTCTAGCATTGTATACTGTGCCATTGTTTATTATAGTATTGTGTATTCTAGCAGTGTATACTGTGCCATTGTTTATTATAGTATTGTGTATTCTAGCATTGTATACTGTGCCATTGTTTATTATAGTATTGTGTATTCTAGCAGTGTATACTGTGTTGTTTTTTGTTTTTTGTTTTTTTTTGTAAAATGCTGCCACTGTCTCTCATACGCTGCTGTTTTGCGTACATATGTGGTGGATTAAACTTGGTGTTTTGGTTTAAACGTTACGCAAGCAGTCATTGAGGAACAG
Organism: Clupeocharax schoutedeni; assembly: GCA_037974565.1. NCBI lineage: Eukaryota > Metazoa > Chordata > Actinopteri > Characiformes > Alestidae > Clupeocharax > Clupeocharax schoutedeni. The sequence continues at coordinate 302 of JBBPDH010002826.1, forward strand.
TTAAACGTGTGCATTCCAGTGGCTTGGATGTTGCATGGCTCTACCGAATATTTGTTATTTTATTATACTCGTTGCCTTTCTGGGGGATGCCTTAATGCCTAAATACCTTTGTTGTGTTAAAATATTATTTAAGGTCATGTAAAGAAGCAGCTTTAGTTGTGTACACTGTAATAAGTTATTGAGATGTTCTGTGTTGTCTTAACATTTTCTCTTTTGTTAAATAAACTCAAATTCATTATTATATTTAGTGCTGATCTGTGCAAGTAGCCATGAATTCCAGCATATTGATGAACGTTTCATATTTTTTACAGGTGTAAAAAACAGCTCAGTTTTAAGCTTTTGTATTTCAGGAAACTAAACCACACATCCAGGAGCTCTCGGTACAGACCACCATCATCTCCCGATATGCATTTACTGCTGTGTCCTGCACCATGTTCAACAGGCACAGTGCTGCCATCCAGGGTGTCTTTCAGTTCCAAGTGCCAGCGGCTGCCTACATCTCCAATTTCACCATGTAAGTAAACACACAGGTGTTTGGACCATGTGTGTTCACTCTTGTTTCAAATATTTTTATTGAGCATTGTAAAGACACAGTAATAATACATAAGGTGCGGTATATATGCTCCAACTTTAGACTATGCATAGAACACACACAAATATTATGGCACAGAAGAAGGAGAGAAAAAATATACGAAGAAGAGAGAAAAAAACAAAACAAAAAAAACAAAAACAAAACACAAAAATAGAAAAGTACCCCACACACACACACACACCCCCGGACACCCAGCACTACTAGCAGTCATGTTACACGTTTAAGAGTTGGATGAAAGGATACCACACATTCAGGAATTGTTGGTATTTATCTATGAGGATATACCTGATACGTTCTAGATGTAGAGTAGTAGATATATCTGTAATCCACATGTTCAGTGTGGGGGGCTCAGCCTTTTTCCAGAATTGAAGAATACGTTTTTTTGCCGTTATCAGACCATAGGCAATAAATTGTCTCTGAAACACAGTTAGAGAACTCTGTTCTCAGTTCTTCAGAGGTCCCCAAGATGATCACTTTCAGATCTGGATTAAGAGGGGACATAACTGTTTTGGAGAAGATGTTAAATATGTCCTTCCACAGATTCTCTAGTTTGGGGCAAGTTGCAAAACTGTGGGTTAACGTAGCCTCTTGACAATGACACCGTTCACACAGCGGGGAAGTACCAGGAAATCATTTGTGATTGGCTGGCCCATTTCTTCTTCCCAAGCAAGTTTGTATACCTCGGAAGAAGAAGCGTTAACATTTAGTATTGCATTGTAGGAGTGAGATATGGACTTATCAGATTTGTCTCCTTTACCTAGGTAGTTGTCAAGTTTTTCTGGGCCAGCTGTAGAGTTCTTCATATGTGTTTTAACATAATCTCTTACCTGAAGGTACCTAAAAAAATTATTAGCTTTGAATGTGTGTTCACTCTTACTCAGTACTCCAACTTAAAGTGATACTTTTATTAACTGGTGCCTGACTCAGTACAATGCATGCCAGTTACATTTGCGTGATTTTTGTTGGCACCACCTGCGTAGGCCTTCATAAGTCATCATAATCTCACAAAAGCAAGGCAACCGCAGGCTTCCGAATCAGGTAATACCTTTCCACCCAACTGCAAAATCAGAGAGATGACTTACTGATGACAGAGCTTGATCTTCATTGGCTAGAAGCTATGCTGACAACTGTGGAGACACAAACTGCAGGACTGTTAAAGCCTATTAAAGTGTAGCGTGTGCAGTCATTATTTTCACATGTGAGATTTATAAATGTCTCTCCTCTCAACTGGTCCCCAATATCATTTCCACAGACACAGAAAAAATAGTGAGAGACGCAAGTGTGACGTTAAAGTGTAAAGAACATAATATAAAGGTTCTGTGCCAGTTAGAACCAGTTAGTTTTTCTCTTAAGTCCAGGTCACAAATCACTTAGCAACCTTTATTTTAAAGAGAGTAACCAGTTTGGTGGTGGCCAAATCTCATTTCCAAAGCAGCTTGTGCAGAAATGTGGGTGCAGCCACCTGATGGGTGTCACCAAGGGGGGAAAGAGGAATGAGGAAGAAACACTAAAAGCCAAGACTCAAAGAAAAAAAACTCTTATGGCACGAGAAAGAGCCTATGAGGCAAAGAAAGGCTCAAAAGGAAAAGTGGCCTAAGAGCATGAGAAAGAATCACTGAGAGAAACTGCGCCTTTTAGAGCTACTTTACTCCTCATGCTGTGTTTTAGAGCAGCACTGTGATTCCAAGGACAGCCAACTCTACTGTTAGACCACACAGACACCAGTACACTTGTTAGAGTACAGTGCAATCATACAGTGCATTGAGACTTCACCAATCGGCCACAATAATAAAAAGAGAAGACAATAGCACTGATTATCTCATTGTAGTGGCACCTGTCAAAGGATGGGACAACAAGTAAACAGTCCGTTCCTGAAGTTGAGGTGTTGGAAGCAGGAAAATGGGCAAGCATGAGGATCTAATTGGCTTTGACAAGTGCCAAATATTAAAAGATAGATAACTAAATCAGAGCATCTCCAATCGTCTTGTGAGGTTTTCTTGGTGTGCAAGGGTTAGTACCTTCCAAAAGTGGTCCAAGTACGGAAAACCGGTGAATTAGTGATAGGTCATGGGCTTCCATAGCTCATTGCTTTGTGTCAAGAGTGAAGGCCAGCCCATCTGGTCCGATCCCACAGAAGACCCACTGTAGATTGTTAAACAAGTTAATATTGCCTTTAAATACAAAGTGCATCTCAGCTTGCTGTGTATAGGCCAGCGTAGCAGCAGACTGGTCTGGTAAATCATATTTTCTATTACATCATGTGGACGCCTACCTGGAAAGATGGCACCAGGTCAGGAAGAAACCAACCCGAGGCAGTGTTATGTTCTGGGCAGCGTTCTACTGTTAAGCCACTAGAACTTGGGTTTTGGCATTCAAGTGAAGGAATATTTTGTCCCACACCACCTGCCTAAACCCCTTTATTGCAGTGGTATATCCAATGGCAGGGCCTTTTTCCTTAAGCATAGTGCATCCTTCCACACTGCAAAAATTGTTCAGGAATGGTTTGAGGAACATGGAAAAGAGTTAACGGTGTTCACTTCAAACATCTGTGGAATGTACTGGACAAACTAATTAAATCTATGGGCACCCACCTTTCAGCTTACAGCTAACGTCTTGGTATCAGATACCAAAACACACCTTCAGAGGTCTTGTGGAGTCCATGCCACAATAGGTCAAAGTCTACATAATATTAGGCCTGTGGTTTTAATATTAAAGCTAATTGGTGCATCTTAAGTCTGTGCTTCTCAACCGTGGTTCCAAAGGATATTTGTCTTGTTAATTAACCACATTTCACAGCAGTGGAAACATCAGAATGTTTTTGGTGGGCCAGGGTTGTCTCATTTTGTACTCTTATCCTATCTTGTAAGTTTTCTTTGAGGGTTGTTTTCCATGACTGAATGAGCTATTCTAGATTTGTTTTATGAGAAAGGTTACCATAGGGCCTGTGAGAGTTTAGATTATTAACTTTACAAACAAACAAACACACATGCACACACTTGGTGGTGGGTTATAACATGGTTCCACTGGGTTGCAGCAAAAATGATAAGTACTAAAGAAGGGCTGATGTGTGGTGATGTGTGTAACACAGGATTGTAGGAGGAAGAGTGTTCCCCAGTCAGATAAAGGTGAAGGAGAAGAAAGTAAAAAAGACCAAAGACGAACAAAATGGCAAACCAATGGACAAGGAAGCAGCAGAGGGCAGGTAAGGAGATGGTGTTTGTTGTGTTTGTGGGTGTGTGTGCATCTGTTGACTGTATGTTTTAGAGGTAAATATTATCTTCCCCTAATAGCTTTATCCAAAACATGTATAGTGTCTAAAATGTACTATTGCTGCTTCTTTATTCTTGCTCTGAATGCGAATGTAGCCAACACTTAACAAAATGTGTACTCCATTCACTAGTGCTGAACCTGATGAATATTTACATTTTTATTTAATATTACATTAAATATTTAAATATTATGTAAGAAAAAAGGCACATTTATATTTGTTCTTGTTTTTATGATTTCACGTTTTATAAATTCTCTGTCTTTGCTTTTCATTTATGGGATTTGAAATGAAATGGACATGAAGGAATACTCACATGAAAAAGCATAAAATGATAAACAAGGGGAACTGAAAAGGTAGTTTGTTTGGAGTGTCAGTGATCAGCAGGACAGATTTCTTTCTTTTTCTCAGTGACAGAGAGATGGAGTTGTTCCGCATGGCCGTCGCCATCCCGGGACGGAACCGTGCCGTTTTCCTGCTGACATACGAGGAGCTGCTGCAGAGACGGTTGGGTTATTATGAACATGTGACCAGTGTCCGGCCCATGCAGTTGGTCAGCAAGCTCAGTGTTGGTGTCACCATAGTGGAACATTTGCGCATCAAAAACCTCGAAGTGCTTCCTTTACAGAATAGCAAAACAGCCGCCTCAAGCAAGACTACAGCTACCAGCAAAGGTACATGACTGTCTTGACTGTCTTTATCTATATCTTTGTAGTTGTGCCAAAGTCTTCTGTAATGGTACGTTTGTACCAGCTGAAAAAAAAACATTCTTAAGTGTAATGTATCTGAACTGATTTGATGCATTCATAATTCACTTTTTTATGTTTATTGCATAATAATAGTGTGATTTACAGGAAGGTTTTGCCATCTAGTTATTTTGATTGCAAAAAGTTTGTATAAAACATGTAGGGCCGGTTTCCCAGACAGCGATTAAGCCTAGTCCTAGATTATGTAGTGCTGGGAATAGAGATTTTCCATTGAAAAGGAAAGAGTAGTCCAAGACTAGGCTTAATCCTTGTCTGGGAAACCGGCCCGTGGTGTGTTTCCTTATGCTGAAAACCAGACATTACATGTAGCAAGAAATTTTCATTAACTTCAAAAAGTAACTTTAAAGGAAAAGCAAATACAAAGTCTTAATTTTAGGTGTAATTTACTGGAATGGCATTCTGGTTTGTTTCTATTGGTCTGTTCACTCTGTTTACGAAGATAAACGTATTCACTCTAAACAAATACTATTTGAAAAATTCACTTGTATCAAACTGTACTTGTTAAACGTACACTTGACTAAATTCACTAAACTTACATTGAACTAATGTTGCCTAAAATTAAACATTCTTATGTTCTTAAGCATTCTGAACTGTACTTAAGTGTATTAAAGTAAACTTACTAAACTTACTTAAAGTAAACTTACTGATAATGAACTCACTGAACTTGATAATACTAAACAAAACTTTGATGAGTATTTCTCAAAACGTTTTCTGTGTTTTTCTGAGTGCAGTATTGTTGTTCGACATAAAAGGCCAAATGCTGCAGGTGCAGCAGAGAGAGATTAGTTTGAAAAGCTGGATTATTGCTTATTGTCATTTACATCATGGACCTAGAGAAGTTAAACCTCTACAGTTGAACTTCAAAATTGTCCAAACAATCACTGGCGATGATAAAAATCACACCCTGACCTTCTGTAGCTCAAAACAAGAGACAGAACGAAGTGCTGCAGCTGTCTGGAGCTTCCTCTGCTGTATTGCATTACCGTGTGTTGCAATGTGTAAGGAAAAAGTTTTGCACTGATCCAGCACGTAATTCCAATGTGTCTGGCATAGTAATCAATTGCCAGATATTTTGACAGAAAGCCACATTATTCTGTAACGCAAGTGGAAAATTATACCCGAAACTTCTCCTGAGGGATCGTCCACACCCACACACTGACTTCAACATGTGCTTTGCCTGAATCTCTTTTTTGCCTCCCGCCCCTTCTCGCTCTGTCTCTTTCTCTCACGCTCTGTCTCTCTCTCTCTCTCTCTCTCTCTCTCTCTCCATTCTTCTGGTCTGAATTCTTAAAAAGTGATGTAGTAAATATACTTGATTCAAATGTGTATATCCTTTCCACATGAATAAATATTTTGCAACACATTAATATAGATCAGCACAATTACTGCCAGTGAGGAATCTGAAGGACAGAGCTGTTGAACAATATGTGGAAAAGATGCATGTATTTGAAGCAAGTACATTAAATACATGTAATTTTTCCATTACATTATTGCCTGCTTTGAATTTCAATGGCAAATACATACCCGAACTAAGAGTCTGCATCTTCCCTCAGGTAAAGCATCTGTGCCAGTTTCCACAGAGATCAAGCAGAACGAAACTTACTGCAAGATCACCTTCAACCCCAACATTGTTCAGCAGGTCAAAATTGCCAACAATGGCATGCTGGGAGATTTTGTGGTTCGCTACGACGTGGAGAGAGAAATGGGAATCGGCGATATACAGGTACACACACAAACACACATACACAAACATACACACACACACACCCAAACCCTTACAGATTTGTTTTTTACACATTATCAAGGATTATACATATCTGTGTGAACAAAAGTATATCCCAGAAATGAGAAAAATCATAAAACTGTCAGGCAGGCTGTGCACGGGTGTGTGGCGAGGCACAGAGCAGGTTCTATTAGATGGTATTTTTATTATAACAAATGACACAGACTCTACAACTAACTAAAACAAAAAGCCACAAGGGGCTAACAGAAACAAAGCTATAGATAGGAGACACAAGGAGCAGGGAAGGTGAGACACATTGTGACGGATAACCAGCAACTCAAACATAAATTCAAAGCACAAACAGACCCTGACAAAAACCAATCACAATCACCAATCACTTTAACTAAAACACAAGACAGCTGACAGGGTGAACACTGACACGAACATGAACACAAAACGTCAAAATAAAAGTCTCAATAACAAAACTAAGTGTGGCCTCCCGTGGCCATTCTGCAGACGTAACAAAAACAAGACTGTTCAAGTATATAGCAAAACAATGTGGCAAAAATGCATTTTCATGACTGTGTCTATTAAGCTTTTTAAAAAAGATGTTTTAATCAACTGTTGTAGTGTATATAATACATGCCTGTTTTGCACCTGTAAAGGCAACATCTTCACTGAATGCAGTTATCTTATTTTTTTGCTCGAGATCTTATTAATCTCTTTATTCCCAGCTACTTTTCCACCCACCTCTGAGCTCACACTCACACACAGACACACAGACACACACACACACACACACACACACAGACATGTGCATGCATAGACACACACGCACACGCGCACACACACTAGCAGATCCTCACACCTTCCTATCACACTCAAACACAAGATATTGTAAGGTTACTAACAGATCCTTGTTCCCCAGGTTCTGGATGGACATTTTGTGCATTATTTTGCCCCTAAAGACCTACCTGTTGTACCCAAGAATGTTGTGTTTGTTATTGACACCAGTGCATCGATGGTCGGGACCAAAATCAGACAGGTAACACAAACATCGACTATGAAGACATCTAATTGAACCCAAAGCCTGTTATTGCTTGTCTCATAGTGCTGTGATCTAAGAAAGCAATTAGTGTTAGTCAGCCTGTGTGTGTGTGTGTGTGTGTGTGTGTGTGTGTGTGTGTGTGTGTGTGTGTGTGTGTGTGTGTGTGTGTGTGTGCGCGTGCATGCACATTCCTCTGCCTTTTTTCAGTTACATGTGCTTAAAGCTACAAAATCAAATGTACACAGTTTACAGTGCTGTCACAGAGCCCAAATGTGTTTGACACACAAGGTTTGCTTCTTTAGATTTGCACTGGAGCTTAGTGAGGCTAATACAGTAAGTAATGGACATTTGACAGCATGATAGGTAAAGTATACAGAGCTAAGTCAGATGTAGTTCAGACATGTTTTGGTTAAATGTTTGTTCATCGCATGCAGATATCTGTGTCGAGTAAATATAAGCACAAAAAAATCTGTTATAGATTATTGAGATTAACCTGGTTGGAGGTGAGTGTGTGGAATGTTGGTCAAAGTTAATAGGCAGGATATGAGCTGCTTTATTTGCTAATTCTATTCACTTCAAAGCTCCCATATATAAAATGAAAGAAACAAACTTCACATATCAAACATTGGCTTGGCTGATCAGTCGCATATTGTTGGGGAAGGGGACTTCGATCAACACTGTTGTGAACCACAATATCAAAACCTTTTTGAAATAGTTTAGTTATTTGAAGTTTTTTACTCCTTCCTTTGCTTTTACAGACTAAAGATGCTCTGTTCACTATCCTGAGGGACTTGCGGCCGCATGATCGGTTCAACTTTGTAAGTTTCTCTAACCGAATACGAGTCTGGCAGCCAGGCCAGCTGGTGCCTGTCACACCCAACAGTGTGCGAGACGCCAAGAAGTTTATCTACATGATCTCACCCACCGGAGGTACCACGCCTTACCTGTCTGTTTCTCGCTCTGTCTTTCTCTCTAGTGTATGAAGTAGTGTAAATACTTTAAATGCATTTTTCAAAATATTTTAGATTATTTTTTATTATCTGAAAAACAGCTTTGCATACTGTACACACACTTTCTAATACATTATTGTTAACATTATTGTTTATCTTTCCTTCTCTGTCCACTCGCAGGCACAGACATCAACAGTGCCATCCAGACAGGCTCCTCATTGCTGCGTGATTTCCTGTCAAATCAACAAGAGTCCACTCACAACAGCGTGTCCCTCATCATTTTTCTGACGGACGGGCGTCCCACAGTGGGTGAGCGGCTGACCCCCATCATCCTCAGCAACACAAAAACAGCTGTGCAGGAGAAATTCTGCATCTTCACCATTGGCATGGGTGATGATGTAGACTACAGACTTCTGGACCGAATGGCTCTTGATAACTGCGGCACTATGAGGAGAATTCCAGAGGAGGCTGATGCAAAAGCCATGCTAAAAGGGTGAGGAGTGTGCGTGTGTGTGTGTGTGCGTGTGTGTGTGTGAGATTGTGTACATTTTCCGGAAATTAAGTATTCCACGTTAATAGTAAACCCAGAGAAGTCTCCTGATTTTGCACAGTGCTGCTGTTGTTTTAAAACAGTGTCCATTTACTGTCCACTTTAACAGACACTATCTAATCTGCGGGTCCCCTTGCATGTGTAAAGTAACCATTTCTTTTGGTCCATACATTCTGCAATGATCACACAATGGAAAGGGCTGCATGTGTTTTCAGCGCTGTAAAAACAAATAAGAAACAGAAATAAAAAGACAGGTTTTGAAATGACAGTGCTGATATAAACCATATGCCTGCAAGTCCTGTTGTTTTCACTGAGGCGACCAAACGCAATATCTCAGAATTGTCACGTTCACTTTCCTTCTGACCTGGCTCTGGCCTGCTTTTTCTCAATGAAGTCTATGTGTCTTTGTAAAGCCCATAATACTTGCAATCTTCAGTACTGAATGTGTGTGTGTGAATGTGTGTGTTGTGTGTGTAATTTGGGTGATACCTACAAGGCATGCTGAACTTTCTGAACTCCACAAGAGGACTCTCCACCCAGTGACTACACTGAGTGATCTAAACAGTGAGAACACAGCCCTAAATGTGTGTGTGTGTGTGTGTGTGTGTGTGTGTGTGTGTGTGTGTGTGTGTGAAGGGGTGAAAGAGGGGGAGAGAGAGAGAGAGAGAGAACAAAAACACCTACCCAAAAAGAAAGAAAGAAATGACAAAAGAACAAGAAACAAAAAAAAACAAAAAAAGAAAGAATTAAGAGAGAAAAGGGGGAGCAGAGAGGGAGGGAGAGTTGAGTTAATTGTGTTTAGTCGTTTTAGTGTTGTGTTTGAAGTGTGTGTCCTCTTGTTTACCCATGAACAAATTAAACCGCTGCATATCTCAAGGTCAGAGGTCAAGCATAAAAAGTCTCAGGATTGGTCCAGATCTGTTCAGGAGGTTTCTTAACAAAGGTTCATAGTAGAGTGGAGGTCAAGGGGTTCAATCGTAAGGACCCAAACAAGCTTAAGAAAACGAACTCACACAATCTGTGACATGAGTAATGAGTAACATGACGGAAGACGGGTTTAAGGAAGAGAGATTTGAAGGTGACTGCCTTTTTCCTATATGTCTTTGAATTCCTTTCTATAGAAAGGAATATCTCTCTTCAGGCTCTTATCATATTAAAGTGTAGCTTGCCAAAATAGTTTAGTGAAAAATAAAGTTTACATAGGTTCTCTACTCCCAAATGTAATCATTTGCAGTTGTCCACACAGAAAGAAGTTTTGCTGATGTGCTATCTTGACACTCTATAACATATTGTGAGCTATGCACATAAACAAATGAATGAATAAAAATCTAAATTTAGCTGATTTTAGCTGTTATGTTTTTTTAATTGTGCTATATTTGCATATTTGAAAATGTATGTCTACCCACGGTGGTGCTGCGGGTTGCGTCACACCTCCAGGGTTGGGGATTTGAATCCGGGGTCGTGTGTGTTCAAGTGTGTGTTCTCCTGGTGGTTTCCTCCAGGGTCTCTGGATGTGTGTCATGTGAATTGGGGATTCTAAATTGACTGTAGGTGTGTAAGTGAATCTGGTACCCATTGATCCTGGGATAGGCTCCAGCAGTGCCGGCTCCTGGTCAGTGTTTGTGGTGGAACAAACCACCCTTCATCCCTGTCGCGTGCCGTGAAACAAACCCTGTACCTCACCGTGCCCCTGGGCAGCTTGAGTTTCTTGCCCTGAGTTCTTCACCTCCATGTTCTGCTTTTGCTGCCTCATATTTTGATGTATCTTCTCTCTCCTGCTCTTCCCTCAATCTCCTCATAATTAGTGATAAATCGCTACAAAATACAAAAAGTATTTTATCGTGCATATCTTACAAACACGTAAAAGTAATGTTTATTTCAACAGTACATCATTAACAATATTTCTAAATCTGAAGAAAACATATCTAACCTCTTTCTCTCCTTATAAATTACTTCTACCCTCCCAGAAAATAGGCAAAAAGTAGCTAACTAGCTGCCAGTGCCCAGATTGGCTGGGTGGTGGTGGGGATTGCTAGCAACCAACAAGCTAATGCCCCTCCTTCTGTGCACTCATAGATAAATTGTAAAATATAAAAGAAAAATAAAGATTAATAAATACTAGTGTATAATATGATGTGTTTTGTTATGTATGAAGCTTCAGTCTCACACTCAAGGTCAGTGCTCAGTACATAAAATATAAATAACTGTGTACGTGACAAATAAAGGATGTAATATGTCATACAGTATAAGAAAGCGGATCGGCAAACCTGACCCTTAAAAAAATTGGCTCGAGTGAGATGTGTGAGATGTTTTAGTCTTGCTGTTTGCATTATACTATTTGGTGAGGTATACAGGGAGTGCAGAATTATTAGGCAAGTTGTATTTTTGAGGAATAATTTTATTATTGAACAACAACCATGT
>JBBPDH010002879.1:0-11614 GCA_037974565.1 Clupeocharax schoutedeni
TCTCCACATCATTGCATTCAGTTTTTATTCACAATTTGTTTAGTGTCCCAACTTTTTTGGAATCCGGTTTGTACTTTATTTGAGCTTTATATTAGCTCAGCCTCATACTGAATACATGTACAAGTAGTCAAATCTATAAATGGAGAAAATATAACCAATCACAGTAGATATACATATATAGTGGTAGATATATAGACATGCTCAGTGCATTGTGGAAGAACCTGATTGGGCACACAGAGCCCTGACCCCAACCCCATCCAGCACCTTTGGGATGAACTGGAATGGAGATTGTGATCCAGACCTTCTCGTCCAACATCAGTGCCTGACCTCATAAATGTCACAGAATGAATGAACACAAATTCCCACAGAAACTCCAACATCTTGTGGAAAGCTTTCCAAGAAGAGTGGAAGTTGTTATAGCTGCAGTAGGAAGACCAACTCCATATTAAAGTTTATGTATTGGAATGCAATATCATTAAAGACCATGTTGGTGTAATGGTCAGGGGTCCCAATAGTTTTGTCCATGCTGAAAATTCTAATACCATCAGATATTTTAGCAGAAGACTCATTGCCGTTATGTTAGCAAACAGAAGTTGTATGTAACGCTAAATTCAGGGGTACCAATAATTGTCACACACGTTTTATATTTTCTGATTTCTTAGACTAAATGTACTTTGTTTAAATACTAGTCCCATAGTTACTAAGGTTGGCAACAATTGCAGTTTAATGTTTGTGCTTGAACTGGAGCAAGCATTTTACATTTTACTGTAATTTTACTGATTGTTCTAGCAATCAGAGTAAAACAATTCAAAAGGAAAGCAATAAGAAAAGAAGACTAGCTAATGTCTTGCTCTAGCCAGGTTTCTATCCAAGGAGTTTTTGTCGATAAAATCTTGTAAATGTCGACATAATATTTTTCAGTTTAACTTTAGCACATACATTTTATATTGATACTTCAATATGCTGCACATGATTCCCATATTAGAAGCGGGTATGTTGATGAGAATCCAGTGTAATGGTTGTTGAATGTAATGGTTGTTGAACGATCCATTTGGCAGTTATTTTGTACCCCCAGACTAGGAGACCTGGTCAGGGAGATGGTGTTCAATCAGGAAACAAGTTTATTCAGCCTTTCAGAACCAAGTTTACATGAAGAAGCATCTCTGCAACTTTATTGCTCCTGGAGGAGATACTAAATAAAACTCCAGAAGTACTCAGCTTAGTACTAAATGCTTAATGCTGTCTCTAATTAGACAAAGAACCAGCCCGACTTTAAATATTCTACCAGTTAACAAGAGAGGATGTCAATCATGACAGCCAGCCAGACTGGCTTTTTTTTTACCGATATAGCTGATGGAAATGCTAATTATCGATACAATTTTGTAAATACATTTTATATTGATAAAAATAAAATGTACCCCGCCTTCGCCCGTTGCAGCTGGGATAGGCTGAATGTCGATTTCAATTACTTTTCAATTAATCGCCCAGCCCTAAGTGAAATGTGCCCAGAGTAACACTACGACTGTGCAAATTCCCAGAATAGATAACTTAGGGTTTACTGTCCAACCGTAGGCCCACCTGTTGTTTTTGATTCACTATGACTGGACAGTATTGGCCTGTAGATAGTTTCTGGCGAGGGATGGTGAATTGTGTCTGCTGTATACTGGCTTTCAGAACCGAAGGTGACCTGGAGCAGAGAAGCAAAAGGAAGAGAAATGTTGAGGAGGGCCGCAGCCCACTGCTGCGCTTCCTGAAGCGTCACCTGAGTGTAACACTGCTGTGTGAGCAGGCCTGGTGTGAGCTGAAGGTTGATCATGGCTTCCGGAATCCTCAAATCAAGAATAAAGAGAAGCGGCGGACGGAGGTGCAGACTGGCGCAAGTATTCATCTGGCAAGAGGTGAGGAAGATGAAGAAATTCTGTTTTTTCATGGTGTTTTTCAGTTGTGTCTGTTTGACTGTGTCATGTGCTCCATATCTCTGCCTACACAGAGCTGGAGGTCCAGGAAGTGGTTCCTGTCAGTATCCAGTCCAGAGAGGATTTATTCGCCACCAAGATTCTTAATATGCTGCACATGATTCCCATATTAGAAGCGGGTATGTTAATGGTGACCCAGTGTAATGGTAGTTGAATGTAATGGTTGTTGAACGATCCATTTGGCAGTTATTTTGTTCCTCAGACTAGGAGACCTGGCCAGGGAGATGGTGTTCGATCAGGAAACAAGTTTATTCAGCCTTTCAGAACAAAAGTTTATATGAAGAAGCTCAAAGCATCTCTGCAGCTCAGAATCAGAAAACTTTATTGCTCCTGGAGGAAATAAGTACTCAGCTTAGTACTAAATGCTTAATGCTGTCTCTAATTAGACAAAGAACCAGCCCGACTTTAAATATTCTACCCGTTAACGAGAGGATGTAAATCATGGCAGCCAAACCTGACTCGCTTCTTCTCAAAGGCTTTTCTCTTTGGCACCAAATTGGTGGAAACCTTCCCTGACCGTCACAGTCTTCAGATACCCCTTTTCCACTGCACTGGTTCTCGTGCCGGTTCTCAATATTGGACCCAGTGCCGTGCTTTTCCATAGAAAAAAAATTGGTGCCAGTTGCTAAAACAAGCACCGAACAGGCGCCTAAACTCTGCTGGTCTTGTAGCGAGAACCCGTGATGTCATGAGCGGTGGGCGGAGTCTTTTATGTAATCGTTGTCTATGTGGATCTCTTTAACGGTAATAACCCTCTGAATAAGTCGGATTTGGAGACTGAAATAAATCCTCAAATTTGGAGAATAACTAGCAGGCAGGAACTGTGATCTGAAAGGACCTTGGTGGGGTCCTTACCTCCGCTCTGGTATAATCTTATTCTTCTAGCAACCCTTCAATCCTTGAGTCTATGCTCACTAGTGCGAGGGATGTTTTCTTGTGGACTACAAAGCACAGATGTACTTCACTCTGGATAAGAGCATCTGCCGAATGCTGTAAATGTATTTTTAAATGTGATCTTGCTGACGTGAGCCACCCTGAGTCTGGACTCTAATCAACAGATCAGTGATGGAGCAAATGAGACACTCAAAAGTGATATTATGACCTTAGAGATACACATTTCTAGAAATATTTCTCTCTCCTTTTCTCTAAAAGTCCCACAGATATACTTCAGTGTCATACATGAAGCACAGATGCTTAAGGATTCAAAGTGAAGATGAATATAATAACCATTAGATATTGATTCTGATTTGCTATTTGTTCACAATTAAGTAATAATCTGAATCTTGTGAGTGCAGCTCGAGAATCTGTGTCTGAATCTGTGTTTTTGTGTTTGTGGGTGGTTTCAGGTCAGTGTGTGCGTGAGTTTCCAGTGTTTGGGATATTAGAAGGTGTGTGTGTTATGGGAGTTATTGATGAGCTGAGTTATAACCAGAAGGGGGAGCTGGTGTTGAACGAGCTGAAAACTCGCAGGCAGGACTCTCTTCCCGGGGCAGCGCAGACCCTCGCAAACTGCTTTCAGGTATGTGATTTAATGTGAATGTGCTTAAAATGAGTGTATTCTACCACTAAATGTGCTTAAAATTAGTATATTGAGGTTACAATGACAGCTTATCACACACCTCAAAATAAAACATAAAATGCTGCAGTAGACTTGTTTATGGTTTCTGAGTCTGGGCTAAAACAAACCTAAAGTTTTGGGGTTTTTTTTTAGATTTTAGCAGGAAAAAATATAACTTTTTTAAATGATACGCAGCATATTATAATTTACAAGCTAATATTAAGTAGAGTCTAATAAATTTACACACAATACATTACATAAAATAGATGAAAGAACTGAGACTATGTGTGTGTCCAAGATTTCTGCACTGCCTTCTATAGTGCGCATTGCTGTGTGTCAGCGCTGTCCTAAACAGAACACTAACGTTTTGCAGTTAGCGGAACTGACGGACTAACATTTGCTCATGATTCTTCAGCCGCCAAAATAGTACCGCAGTGTACATCAGTACAATAACTTTATTAACGTTACTCACATTTATACCAACCAGCTGCTTCCGCTTGGGCTTGTATTTACATTTATGGCATTTTATCCAAAGCGACTTCCAATCCCTAAATACAGGGGGCAGTCTCCCTGGAGCAACTCGGGGTTAAGGGTCTTGCTCAGGGACCCAGTGGTGGTGCTGAAGGTAGGATTTGAACCCATGACCTTTTGGTCCAGAGGCAAATATCCTACCCACTGAGCTACCTCCACCACTATTTCACTGTTTGCCGCCACTATCCAACTGGAAAACACGTTGAAAGCCCCGCCCCCTCTGCTACGTGGTCAAAATGGCGCCTGTTTAGTGCATAGTGTCCATCGTTCTGCTCAGCGTTTTCTGGCCAATTTCAGCGCAGCATCCGGGTTCTTTCAGTGACTTTCAGAGTTTCAGAGTTTTAGCTCGCTTTTCAGTGTGAGCGCACTACGCATTTTGGACACACAGTATGTCTGCCAAGTTTATTTTTGAATGCATAAGCATTATAAAACTGAAATATAGTTTATTTATTTAAATGTTCTAATATCAGTTTTTGGACTAGCTCTCTGTGTGCACTGTGTTTCCACACAGTATTATGTTAGAGCCAAAATACTAGACACTAACCACTTTTTTAGGCACATCTACCTTGTATTTAAATGCACTGTTAGCAGTTCCACAAACCATAAAGGTGCAGTTTGTAGTCCATCCATTTCTCCCCATCACACACAGCAGTGCTGCCGGAGTTTTAAACTCCTCAGAGTCACTGCTGTACTGAAAACAGTGAAAGTGACCATTCTGTCATATGTGAACACCACAGTACGAAATTCTTCTTCTGCATTTAACCCATTCACCAAGTGAAGCAGCAGGCAGCCAGGAACCCAGCGCTAGGGGAGCAGTGTGTGCTCGGGTTGGTCCACAGTTAGTGATCCTGTTCCACTACGGTTCTACTGCACATTATTGCAAGAACCACTGGGCTAAATAAAAAACACAACAGTCATTCATTCCCTTATTACTGAACAGATTCTGGTTTCTTTAACTCTGTTTCTGTTTACTGCAGAATTCCATGTGTTCCTTCATCATTTAGTTTTGTTTTCAATATTAATAAAATAATAAAAACAAAGAAAAACATTGAATGAAAAGGTGGCAAGTGGAGCTTAATGAATGGCCAACTGAGTGTAAATACAGGGTATAATGCAATAAAATGTCCATTTTACAATTCAGTAATCAAAAATAACATGTTATGGAAAATGCTACTTTTACAAAAAAAAAAAAACACGAGAATGTCCAAGATAAAGGTCAAATTTCTCAGATGTCTTTTCTATACATTCTTGCAAAATATTCCATGTATTAAAAGTACATTTTATGTGACTATTTAATACATAAAAATGTCTTATGCTCGGTTAGGTTCTACGTTTTGCTACAGTTATATGATGCATAAGTAGCTAGACGAGTGCTGTACTGAATTTAGATTAAAAATCTCGTGGTTGACCAAATCATTTTTAAGAAGATCTTTGTCGTTTTAGTATCTGATGCCTTTTCCTGATCCTATGATGGATTTAGCACAGTTCTTTTAAGAAAACAATACCCCTGCCTGCATGTTTTTCTTAATTTGCACGTTTTCACTAGGTTGAACCCGCCTGCTCCCTGTGTGTGTTAGGTGTGCTTGTATAAGCTTCTGTTCGATGGGCTGGTCCGAGGGGAAGTGAGGAGAGAGCACATTGTGGACCATCTGAAACTGCGAGCGTCCGTGGCACTTGGGACCGAAGTGCAGATGTATGCTGTAAGAATCGGGATTCAGGTGGTGACCTTGGGTGAAGTGGTGGACGCTTTCCTCATGATGCTGTCCTGCTCTGAAGTGCCGTGCATCGACGTCCTGCAGATTGAGTATCGGCACCAGGATTCCAGCAGCCTCATAGGTCTCAATGTGGTCCCGTACGACGAGGCCCAGCTACGAGCAGAGCTTCGGAACAACCTGAGCTACTGGACCGGCCAGAGGGAGCCCAGAGGCGTGGATATAGAGGAGGCGTGGAAATGCAGGATGTGTGCGTATGAGGAGATTTGTGACTGGAGAAAGAACAGCTCACAAGCCCCTGAGACCAATCGCACCAACAAGAGAATCAAATAAACTGACGTGCAGCTGTTTAATAACGGTGCTAATGCATCTAGGTTCTGTCTGTGACCAACTATTCATTCTATTTTTTTAATGTTCTAAATTTTTTTCATGTCCGTACGTACTTATTTTTTTTTATGTATTTTTTTCATAAGCTTTTATTTTTTCCTTCTAAGCTGCATAATCTGTTATTCCTCAATACTTTCCATATTGTGAAGATAATGCACTAATTCCATAGAAACTGGTAAAAAAGACCATTTTAATGTGAATATAATTCACTCAAGATCATGAATATATAGGTGAGTACTTTCCGCTTTGATTGATAACAAATGACGTAAATAATTTTTACTTGTGTAAAATAATGTGACAAAATATTAAGCTCTGTATGTATTTGTATGCTTCTTTTTTATTTGCTCATGGCCTTTATTGTTGCTGTTTATTAGGGCTATAATGATTACCTGAGTAAAAGTAATTACTCATCTTAATGAAAGGAATGGATTTATACTCACAGTCATGTAAATCTTCAGAATTCCTTTTGCAGTCTGAAGGTTAGTCAGTGTCTGCATGTCGTCAAAGAAGTGTTTAGTAGATTCTCCACAAGGGGGCGCTTTTAGCACTCAAGTGACTTCTTTGCAGTGATAAAGGGCAAAGCCACAACACAAAGATACTATATACACTCTACACATTGTATGGACAAAACTATTGGGACGCCTGATCAGGGACTTTAATGACATTGCTTTCAGATACGTAGATTTTATTATGGAGTTGGTCCCCCTTTGCAGCAATAACAGCTTCCATTTTCTTGGAAGGATTTCTACAGGATTCCGCCGTTTCTGTGGAAATTTGTGTCCATTCATTCTGTAGCATTAATGAGATCAGAGACTGATGTTGGAGGCGAAGGTCTGGATCACAATCTGTTCCAGTTCATCCCAAAGGTGCTGGATGAGGCTGAGATCAGGACTGTGTGTGGCCAGTCACGTTCTTCCACACCCAGCCATGCCTGTATGGAGCTCGCTTTCTATTATGGAATAGAAACTTCTCCAAACTGTATTCACAAAGTTGGAATCAAAATCCAATATTATTTGTGTGTGTGCTGACATACCAGTGCCTCACAGAAGTGCTTTTAGCATTAGCATTAGCAGTTAGAAAATGAATTGTATAAACACTTCGGACGTTTTTGTTAAGGCATTTTTGTTTTGAAATTTAAACAAAAAACAACACACGCTGTTCAATTAAGCCCTAAAATATTCAGTAGATTTCTGATGTATTGAATTGAAAAACGTATCCATTGGTTTCCATTTCCCCTCCATGAATTTTAATCCGGCAAGGAACTCCAATAAGACAGAGCCGGGACAAGGCCCGTACCATTCCTGCCTTGTAAAATGACCAAATAAGGGTGGGATCCCTTTGTGTAAAATTTTGTTGACTTGCAGTGTGTTCTCAGAAGTCGTTTTGTGTGACATTTACTGCTAACATTAAATTCATTTTCAGTTGAAGGAGCTGCTGATTTATTGCGCTGGCTTGTTTGGCTGTAAGGCCTGAAAGGCTGCGTGCTGATCTGTGCAGAGAACAGCTGGGTGTGTTTTATTTCAGCTCTGTAACTGAATCTACAGTGAGGACTGAGCTCCTTGTGGTCAGCATAGAGTCATAGCGCCCGGAGCACATCACACACCTGGTACTGAAAACACACCTTCTAGATTCCCTAAGTGATCATCCACAGTCCACACACACATATACACACACACACACACACACACACACAAGTCACAGAAAGCTTCTCCATTCTGGAACAATAGTGTGCAAAAACTGGCTGAACACCAGAGGACAGAAAATAAATCATAATGGGGGTGTGTGTTTGATCTGGTGCGTTATAGTGATGCCAGCCAGGTGCTCTGTTTGTTTTTTAATTGCCTCAGAGATTGTATATCATGATGGGAAACTGCTCTCTACGTGCTTTTTAAACACATAAAACATGCAGTCAGACCCTCAGGCCACAAATAGAGAGCAGTGGAATTCTACACTGCATAAATATTGTTGCTTTGGGTACAGCTGACTTGAGTTGAGCCTGGATCTTCTTCTCCGAACACTAAAAAGCTATGCATTTCTAAAGCAGAGGTGAAAAAAAAAGTGCAGTCAATCAGCCGAGACACGTTCTGTGACCTGGGTTCACCTTTTTTTTCTAACACTGGAACTATTGTAGCTTTCATGCTTGGCTTATAGTCAACATCATGCATTCTTATATCATCACACACCGCATGAGACTCGCTTTGTGGGATTACTCACACTGTAGGGGAGAGCTGGGAGGAACCGAGTGAATATTTTGCCTTTAAAATTTAATTAAAATGGAAACGCAAAATGATCCCACTTCCCTGAAGTCCTATAGCCAAAAACAGAGCAGCTTTTGTGGTTTCTGACTGTTATTTTGTAGTACTGGAGGAAGTTACAGGTCTCTGGCATGATGACTGTACCTACCTTCGGGAAAGATCAGTTAGATTTATTTTACCACTATCCTTTTAAACACTCAAGAACAGTCTCAAATGAAGCCTGCACTCCAGAAACAGGATCCTATTAACCCTTTCTAACTTCATTAAATATATAAACTAATACATATAAATTAAATATAAACTAATACATATAAAATGATCTGGAATACTATTTTGGGCATTTAGCAGGAAACCTTTTCTGGGACCATTTACAAGAAGTGGAACAGCTCATTTCCTAGATGTCTAACTGTACAGAAGTGCAAGAAACAACGAATAGTGCCACCATAGTACAGACAATGCATTTAGTAGAAAAAACAAATGTTCCCTTATTCATCCAACATCTCCTTCATGTTGTTCTTTTACTCAACCAACCTATCAGTACCAACCACCACAGCAGCCTTTTTACAGTTCACAATCAGCAGGATGTGTCACATGATTTATTTGCATCTAGCTGAATTCAGTGAAAGGCTATATTTAGTAGTCCTATAGTAGGCCTGAGGATGAAGGCTCTTTTTTTTGAGAATAAAACTTGCATGAATATTTTTAAATCTTTTAGATGCACAAAGAATTTGTACAAATAATTTTCCATCTAGCAATACAAATGACAAAATACATGAAAGTAATTAATTGTGTATTTGAAATTAATTTATTTGAAATACTGCCCACCTCTGATTATTAGTGAGGGCAGCCATGGGCAACCAAGGCTCACTGGTGCTGGTTGGGAATGAAGACTAGCCATTTGGGCCAGATTTCACAGAGATACTGAAACACAAAAAGTTAATGCTGGTGTATGGAGCCGTGAGAGTGCCTATACTGACCCCTGTGCACTGTGGAATGGCTGCAGTGTGCATGTAAGCATGAAACGGGAACATGACAGTGGAAGAAGGTGCCATGGTCTGATGAATCATAGTGTATTTTACATCATGTGGACACTAGGGTGCATAGTTTACCTGGGGAAGATGGGAAGACGGCAACCTGGTGGAGGTGGTGTGATGCTCTGAGCAGTGTTCTGCTGGGAAACTGCTTGGGTCCTGCATTAATGTTGATTTTACTTTGACATGTACCACCTACCTAAATACTGTTGCAGACCAAATACAGCCCTTCATGGCAAGGGCAACACTGCAACCATTGTTCAGAAACCATTTGCGGAACAAGTCAAAGAATGTTCACTTGGCCTCCAAATTCCTCAGATTTCAGTTCGATTGAGCATCTGTAGGGTGTGCTGGACAAACAGTTCATGGAGGCCCCACCTGACAGCTTACCGGATCAGATGTCTTGGTGCCACATACCACAGGTCACCTTCAGAGTTTGCTATACAGTTACATTCCAAGAGCATCTGGGTATAGTGAAAAACCTTGTTGTTGTGTTTTGATTAAAATGCCTAAAAAGACCTATTTTTATAGTGTAAACCCTAAATATGATCCCAAATATGCTCCCAGAACTCTTAAATTCCATTTAAACTCAGTTTAATGCATTACTCTTAAAGAAAATGTAAAGGTAAATAAAATCATAATCAGAAAACTTTATTGCTTAAAAAAATATTAGCATTAACGGTTAGCATTACTAGCATGGAAAAACAAACTGGCGGTAATACAGTTGGGCGGCTGGGTAGCCTAGTGGTTAAGGCATCCACCCTCCGACCAGAAAGTCCGGGTTCGATCCCCAAGACCGCTAGGCACCCCCGAGGTACCCTGAGCAAGGTACCGTCCCCACTGCTCCCCGGGCGCCATGTTCCTGGCTGCCCACTGCTTCACTCTGTGAATGGGTTAAATGCAGAGAATTAAATTTCCTCCGGGATAAATAAAGTATTCAAATTAAAAAACTCACAAATGCTGATCCGTGTGAAACTGAGGGGTTACTGTAGTTCCAGATTTAATTAAGACACACACTCGTAATACTGTTTTGCATGCTATAATTTTCACACAATATATTTTACACACTACCCTGACTCGCCTAGAAAACCAATGATTTCGGACACATTGTTCAGTGCTTCTGTCATTTTTTTCCTGTGCACAAACAGGGACACATCATAAACAAAGGCAGTTATCACCCTCTCCTTCACACTGTTTGTTGTGCTGTCTGGAATTCCTTACAGTGGAACACATTTTTTAGTAGGATTTTCTGTTCTGGACGACATATTGTCATGCTCTCAATGAGTCTCACTGCTAGATTGGATTAGATAATTTTAAGACACTGATCAAACTTCTTAGCTCAGTGTGTTTGCTTTAAACTTATTAAATGACATTAACTAATGAAAATGACAGTATATCCTCAAGTCTTCTCTTGTTAGCACAGCTACAGCACGTTGCAGTGAAGTGAATTGATCGATTGGTAGCGATCAAACTTCAGTTCGGTCATTTGCAATTTTTTTCTGCAGCATTCTGTGCATTCAGTGTGCTGTACAAAGTTAGTCTTATTATTTCTGACAGATTTGCACTTCAGGCTTTTATCCTCGAGAACCAGGATAAAAAACTCCACCATTGCTTCACATCTGAACAAAATCTACTGGTGTTTGTGTCCATTCTGCCACCGTGGAAAGAAAATTCAATGTTTTGGGACTGAAGGGGTGTGTAGCTGTTTAAGCTGTCCAAGGAAACAGATACAAAAGAAGAATAAATGAACACGGAAACGTCTGAGATGGAGTGTAAGTGTGTTATTGGGATTAACCTCTGAGACTGAACCTTTAAACTTAGAAAAATCTTCCACAACGGTTCCGTCTGTGTGACTCTTGTCTGCCTGGGGTTGCCAGGTGACCACAAAGTCCATTTTTGAGCTCTATGGCCAGTTGGTGTTGCTGACCAGTCATTCTACTGAAGAGGATAACATGCTTGTCTGGTCAGGTTCCTGCAGTTCTGCAGTTTATATGGATACACCTTAATAAAGTGGGATCAAAAGTTGGATCCAAGATGGCCGACTTCAAAATGGCCACTATGGTCACCACCCATCTTGTAAATTTTGCCCCCTCACATATACTAATGTGCCACAAACAGGAAGTTAATATCACAAACCATTCCCATTTTATTAAGGTGTATCCAT
>JBBPDH010002890.1:0-11614 GCA_037974565.1 Clupeocharax schoutedeni
CTGCATTTAACCCATTCACCAAGTGAAGCAGGGGGCAGCAGGAATACCGCGCCCGGGGAGCAGTGCATGGGGACAGTACCTTGCTCAGGGTACCTCAGGTGCATAGCAGTCTTGGGAACCGAACCCACAACTTCCTGATCGCGAGGCAAATGTGCTTACCTCTAGGCTACCAGCTGCCCCTCTGTATCATATTAAAGAAAAATAGTATATTTGTGCCATCTTATAATGTATACCTTACAATCTCTATTACAACCTTGTAATGTTTTGCAATCACGTGTCTCTTGAACGTCAAACCAAGACCCAGACAGCTCTTTGTTAGTCATGTAATGCAATGTTTGGGTGCTATTTATTCATATAGACTATTTGAGCCTATATAAGCTACAGCAAACACCAGTGTGAAGATCACAATTTGTGGTAAACTAGTCTTTATTTTCATTAACAGAGCAACACCACATCTGATCTGACTGTTATTACCAAGGTTCTATTTTGGACAACATATGTAACTAGCTCCACAGAGCTCCGAAACATCACATCTGGGGCACAAAATAAGGATTTGGACTACTTCAACCTAGTAATGTGAAAGGAGTATTGCTTTAGCCTGAGAAGCAAGTACACTTAAAACGGATCACTCTTAATTAGACACAGTTCCCAACAGCATTTTTCAACTACTATGCCATTGTAAGTGAACATCTAAAGGTCTGCAGTGAACTGTAATTACATTGTAATTAGCTAAACTCGCTGTTGTATCTGAAGAGTGATAGAATAACCAACTACAGGAGAATTGTATTGCCTTCTACACCTCATGAGCTGTAAACTTGGACTGCAGTGAGGTGGGTACTTCAAACATTCAATCCTTTTTAAGCCAGGCTCTCTTCACTTGGCTCCAAATTTGTACCTGCATCGTGACTTGGCCTCCAATCCATTCCTCCAACATCAAGACATCGGTATTTTTCGCCGAGGAGCACGCCTGGAAGATTCCAGAGAGTTATGTTTCTTAACCTCTAAGGAGCCGATCGCTTGGCGAAAGGGTCGGAGGATCAAAAGCTTGAAAGAAAATAGGGAGAGAAAGGAGGTAACGACTGAAGAGGTGGACACATGGACTTGGTAGCAGCTGACATCTCTTGGCCTGCGATTGGAAATTTCTTCCTCTTCCTTCCTTAAAACGCAGCACGTGCTGCCCTGGCCTGTCATCCAGGCAGGATGTGTGTGTCTGGAGGGGCTGGGGCTGTTATTGGGTTTCCTGTGTTGTAATTTGGAAGCTTCTTTCCAGGAACGAGAAAGAGCCGAGCAAGTAAACAGAACCATGTGATGGGAGCTTTGTGCGGCAAAACAGAAATAGAGAGCAAGACAGGGATGGCCCTGCAATGGGTATTGCATAACAGGAGATGGATTGTTGTGGTAAAGTGGTGACTTTTGCTTCTAGTGGACACCTTGACAGTAGAAGAGGCCACATAGCCATACATAAAGACACCATCCTTGTTCTGTTGTGCTTTCTAGAAGTTACATGGGGGATTGCAAAACTTTCTTCCAGGAGAGGGTAAAATTCTTAGGAGCAATATCAAGAAAATGGCTAATAACACAGGGAGGTATATTATGTACAGTAGTGGTCCCCAACATTTATTTGGTCACGGACCGGTTTAATATCAGAAACTATGTTCACGGCCGGCCTTTAAGGAGTGGCAGATAAATATACGTATATGTATTTATACAATTAAATGATACGCATAAAAATGGGGATATTTTAAAAATACAATAATGGGGTATCTTTAAAATATAATAATAAATATACATCCAGTGTGCACTCGCAGATTTATTAACAGAATTTTCATAACAACAGGTCAACAACAGAACACGGGTAACATCCACGTTTTTTTTCTGTGCAGCCCGCGGACCGGTACCGCATGACCCACGGCCCAGTGCCAATCCGTGGCCTGGGGGTCGGGGACCACTGATGTATAGGACAGAACGTCGCACACGTTAGAGCAGATCACCAGACTTCTTTAAAAGAATATGTGTGTGATGCCTTTGTATGAGAACAGTTCTCGATTTGTAGAGCTTCCTCAAAGCCAGCTTTTGGTTTAGTTGTCATAAACATGTCATTAACTATGACTGGTTATTTGGCAAATCTGATGTCAAGAATGCCAAATTAAATCCCACTCAGCTCAAATCAGACAGAGGAAAACAGCAAAAATTAATTTCCTGAATAAATCTCTCAACAGAAAAGTTAACATTACTCTTTTGATGCCATGCCACAGTAAATTCATCACAAAAGCCATAGATAATAGTAGATAAGGATGGAAATGAATAGACAGGAGCTGTAATTCAAATGATTAATGTCATTTAGGGAATGTCTTTTCTACACAATATGGTTATAAGACTCACATGAACATACATGAACACACCACTGCGAACAGCATGAAATTCACCCTCTGCATTTAACCCATTCACCAAGTGAAGCAGGGGGCAGCCAGGAACACGGCGCTCGGGGAGCAGTGTGTGGGATAGTACCTTGCTCAAGGTACCTCAGTGGTGCCTAGCAGTCTTGGGAATCAAACCTGGACTTTCTGATCGCAGGGCGAATGCCCTAACCACTAGGCTACCAACTGTTTAGAATAGCAAAACTATTAGCTAAGAGCAATGATAACAGATCAGGAAAGCTGGCTCTGTGGTGGGTGAGGAATTGTATAGCATGTGAACTGTGGCTGAAAGGAGAACATTATCCAGACTTCAGTCTATCAGATGAATGCTCCTCCCTCAGTCACAAACCAACACAATAATTGATGCAATAGCTGCTACACCCTTCTGTATATTTTTTACAGCTTAACCCCCCCCCCCCCAAAAAAAACTATAATTGTATGGAAGACTATGTGCATTATTTTTGCTGTGATGTGCAACAGTCTATGTGGAATACTGTGCAATGCTCTTACAAGGTGCTAAAGCGTGCAATATTGTATGCTGTCCTCTAATTACCTGCAATATCTTATGTGCAACAGTCTACATGTGTAACATTTTACTTATATTCATATTGTAGTTGCAATTAAAAATTTTTATTAAGATTTAATTTAGACTTATTTTATTTTATTATTGTCGTTTATCTTCTATTTTATTCTACAGTATTCTTGTGTCTTGTATCTTTCTGTGTCTGTGGCAGTCAGCACATAAGCAATTTCCTTGGGGATAAATAAAGTTCTCTGTTTCTGATTCTGATACTCATTAGCACCAGCAGTTACAATTACTTCCAGGCAATAAGTTTGGACCATTTATGAATTTGAACCATATAACAGTAATTTCCACACTGTAGCACAAGTTGTAGTGAATCTTCTAAGTAGCCATGCTTTGACTCTTGTTGGACACGAGTGGGTACTACTGGAGAAAGTTGCTGTTTGCTCTCCTATGTCCCCAAGGTCCGGAGGGAAGCATGGACTATTAGATGGCTGGCCATTGTTGAGAACGTATATATATATATACAACACTCTAAATTGCCCCTAGGTGTGAATGTCAGCGTGAATGGTTGTCTGTCCCTATATGTGGTCCTGCGACGTGCTGACGACTGTCCAGGGTGTACCCCGCCTTCGCCCATTGCAGCTGGGATAGGCTCCAGCACACACCACCCCCCACCCCCCTGACCTTGAATGCAGGAATAAGGGGTAGATAATGGATATATATATATATATACTGCTCAAAAAAATAAAAGGAACGCTTAAACAACACAATGTAACTTCAAATCACACATCTGTGAAATCAAACTGTCCACTCCACTAAGTGTTGCCTCCTAAGTTTGATTCACAGACGTATGATTGAAGTTACGTTTTAAGTATTTTTATTTTATTTTTACTTTATTTTTTTGAGCAGTATATATTTAATCTTAATACAAATGACAAAATGCAAGATGCTCATTGGATACTCATTTTTAAAAATGTGGAGATGGTTGACTGTTGCTATGTTGTTGTAGACCACCTGGACAAACACTAGTTTGAAATCAGCACTGAATAACCTCTACAATGGAGTAGCCTCATTGTCTTGTATAGTGATTGCTTTTGAATGCCACTTACAGACTTCTTTCAGAAGAGACTGCCAGCTGCACATGCAAGCTTTTCCAAGCATCAGACTAAACAAACAACTGGCTCAAAGTTCATGTTTCTGATTAGCCGCAGACAGACCAACACACACACACACACACACACACACTCATACCCAAAGGAAAAATAATAAATGACACTTGAGTCAGGGCATTAAAATCTGATCAGAAGAAAACAAAGAGGCTGTTCTTAATTATATAATAGCGGAGCGTGGCTCATTTGACGGTAATCCCTTGGCTCAGGGTAGCAGACACACATGCACTCAGGAAGCATGTTTAATCCCAGTTGAAGGTATCACATGCTTGTCCTTGGACCAGCAAAAGCCCTGAACCAGGACATGAAGTGATTTGTTGAGTGTGTTGATCATGGAATGACAAGAGCCATCTTTTGGAAATAACAAAGCTGCCACATCAATGAGAAAGAGCTGTTCTACACAAAAATGAATGGCTGCCATGCAGTGTACTCTGATGCTGCACGCATCACAGGCTGGCATCTGTATACGCTTAAACAAATACAGTCCAGCAGTTACATCCTACGCTGCATGTAGTAAGGCACGTTTTTGACAACAGAGCAAAGACAAAAAGTCCTTTAACCCGCTCAAGGCAGGCAACAGATTTGCAACTAACTACCTTATTACCCCAGATACATACAGATACAGAGTTTTTTTTAATCAGAAGTACCACTGCATGACTTAATTTGAGCCTGAAAGGGTTAAAAGAAGATATATGCATTCCCTAAATTGAGTCTAATGTTTGCAGAACCACTTCTTTTCTCCTATAGAATGACTGATGTAATTGAAGCATCCTACAATAGCCTGTCATGAGGTATTGAATCTTAATGCTTTCATTTTTACTGCTGAAATAAAATATTCTGTTACTGACACACTGATGAACTGCTAATTTCTTCAAACATAAGTGACAATCTAGTAATATTAACATAGTACACAAGAACCGCTTTGATTCAAATTGTTGAAACAGTGGAAGATAGGGGTGACGTTTGGTAAGCCTCAGTCTCAATCTTTGAAAAGTCAGTCACCAGAATTTTAGGAGACACTAGTTCTTGCCACAGGGTTTTGGTGGGTGTGTTTGGAGAGTGCGGTTGTTAGGTGCTGATGTAACCCACGCGTAGAGAAGCTGTAGATATACTGCTTCACTCTCTGATCCTCTGCCCAATCAGTGACCTGCTTTTCCTTTCAGACCGGCGTGTGTTTACAGACTCAGCGCTACATTATTCCAGTGTTTCCACTGTCTGTTTATGTATTTGTTTATTTGCTCTCTTCGGAGTGAAGGTCCTCTGGAGAGTCCTAGGTTTTGCGTGAACAGTAGTGACTCGGAGGGAAGGTCCGTATTCCTGATACTACGCCTTCTTGAGTTTGTGTATTGTGATCCTGGACTGTGATCTGTGAAAGTATATAATAAAGAAATCCCCTCAAGAAACAATTTGCTGCCTGCTGTTGTATCTTTCCCCTCAGCTCATGTGACAACACGAATAAACATGATTGCATTGTTACAAACAAAACTTGCACAGATTTTCCTTGCAGATCCTTTATAGTTGGTTAGGTCATCTTGGATGGACAGCATGTTAAAGATCTAATCATGATTTTTGATAATACATGATGGATGTATTGCCAATTTTTACAATCTATTTTTTAGTTTGTTTACTGTGTTGACTGTGGGTAATTAGCTAATATTAAAGAAAATTCATCCCAAAAATGAATGGCTGCATCATCACCAAGGATAAAGCTTGTGATCTACCAATGACCAGGCCGGTACTTTGTTCTTTATTAACACACATGTACATTAGACTGTGGGTTCAATATCTTCTCAAACGTTTAAAAGCATTTGCCATGATTCAACCCCTAATATGCTTAACTTGGAATGTGACAACATGAGCGAGGTGTTTTGGTTTCTCAGAGACACATTTCATACCAAAACAGATACATTTAACCAGAGAAAGCACTTTTTGAGTTTTTACAGAAGTTCCGTAATTATAATGGCACAGGATGATTGTGAATTTTAAAAATGCATGCACTGATTCAATGGTGCACATTTTTATTACGTTATTATATAACATCAACCGTTATTGACATGATCAGTATGGCTTATGATCAGTTAAGCGAACAACACTACTGTTTGTTCTAAAATCTAACAGCGAAGCTTTGTTCTGTGATAGGTTTAGGAAAGCAGGCCCTGCTCTTTGGACCTGTTTTCAACCAAAGTTTTTAGGGAACATTTATTACTTACAAAGAAGATAGAATCCACCTGGATGTGTGAATGTTTTGGCAGAGGCAAGCTTGAGAGTGGAACTTTCCTTGAACAGCTTTTGTTCCGTTTTCAAACAAGAGACAAGACCAATGAAAGAGAACACAGAAATGTATTGTTTCTTAGACTACATTTGCTTAAGATTAAGAATGAATCAACAAAACGTCAAACCAATTAGACACACTGATATTAATGTAGGTCTGTTTTTTATTGAAGACACAGGTGAGAATTGGTGAAAAAGTGCAGCGTTCAAGAACGTACTGTTCCCGGTGGTAGGAATTCAATGTGACTGATGACTGCTATGGCAGAAAGATCCAATGATCTCTCTGGTTTACCTTCTGCTGTGTATCACGGGACAACAAGGTATTCTTTACACTGTCTACACCACTTTACCCTTCTTTGCCAAGTGACATCAAATTAAAAACACTGATAGCATTCCACAGAGCAGAATGCTAAGATTGCCCCACAATCCAGTCCATACAGAGTCACTCCTGGAACAAAATCTTGTATCTCAAAAAATAAGTGACATTACAAGAGTGGCACAAAATGTTCTTAACTTTCCGTACTGGAATGGAATTTGTAGAATAGTGGGATGGGAACAAAATATAGAGACACAATGTTTTGTTCCAGTACTGACAATGTTTAAACTAAGCTGTGAAGACAAGCCATTTACGAATACCCTCCTATTCATTCTACAGCAGATTAGCCTCATTCAGTCATCTGAATTCAGAAGGAGTATTTTGAAAGAGGTCAGTTATAGCAGAGATTAGTCTTTATGGTGCAGTAATAGAAACAGCCTGTAATGTCTAATGGATCAAGAGGGGTCAAAAACATTGACCCTTTAAGTCCTCTGACCACCACAGCCTGGAGAAGGCAAGGCAAGTAATGGCTTCTCATTTATGGAATTCAAAGTCTGTTACATAATTACATCTCATTACTGGACCAAATTTCAGGCTAAATACAATATGAGCTCCAGACATGACGTTTTGCAAAATTCTTTGTTTTCCAAGGAACTGAATGCATTTGCAGTGATGGAATTTCACACCTGTTGCTCGGCTGCTCATCTGTTCTTTCACTGAAACGGTTAGAGGCTTATATTCAGAAGATATATAACACAGAGACTCTTTGAAACAGGTGCGATCTTTCTGTCACTGGTACGCTCTGTCTGGTATGAAAATCCATTAAAAAATTAAGAAGGAAGTGGAGTGGCCAAAAAACGGTTTTACAAACTCTTATTCAACTCATGTTCACTACGAGATTTAGTAGGAATGTTAGAGAAGGAAAAACACCAAACTGTGCTGTACTGTAGCCCACCAGGATGACCATCCATGGTAGGCGCATCATAATGGGACGCATAACAGTTACCAGTAATTTGCAGATAATTACATCAACATATCTTATAGACTCATGTTTCTATTTTCCCAATTAAGTTCCCAGTCACTCAGCCTGCTCTATCTCATCTACTCTGACTAGTACATCCCCATCTTCTCTGTCCACCCAGTTTAGCCCACCTTATTACTCCATCTCGTCTATAAACTACTACTCTCACCATTTCTTTTGCTATTCAATGTATTCCTTTTCAATTTACTCATCTCTGCATCGACATCTTCTCTCCATCTTCTATGTTTCTCCATTCACACCAAATCTCCATGTCTCTACTTTTTTTTACATTTCTGATGTCATTCTAGATGTTTGTTTCAATTTAGCTTATTAGTAGATGCACTGGAGCTTTCACTGGTTCTTCTGGTTTTCTGTTTTGTTCTTCTGAAGTTATGGACTATTGAATAATATAACTATAATATTACAACCAGTTATTGGCTGTGCTGTATCATTGAAAACAATTATTGCAAACATTTGAATAGTGATTGTAAAAGATTGTAATGTATATAAAAAAGAGTTTATCTACTGCATTATTACTGGACCAGTATCGTCCTTTAGTTTATCATTTTAATCTATGAGGTGTAGTCTGTACACCTTACACTGTAAACATGACTTTCTCTGTTAGCATTCCTGTGGGTGATACAAGCTTTTACTGCGCCATCCAAGATAGAATTGAGAGTTCAGTGTATGGTGTAAGATCTTATGATGGTGCTTGTTGGCTTCAAAGTCAAACGTACAGACCTTTCTTCTTTCTTAACCACAGAGAGCTGAATTTAGACTGAAGAATTTGTTTACATTCAATGTTCCATCTGTTTCCATAGCTGTGGGACGCCACAGGCTCATGTTCATACTGGAAATACCACTTTGAGCATACCTGACAATATCCCAGAACCACATGGAAAATGTGTGAGTTCACAGGTATAGTTACTGCAAAGATGAACACTGCGTGAATTTGCATGCAATGTTTTCAGTGTATTTCCTTACAGAATACCAAAGTATGACTCAAAATCCATAACTAAGAATATGCATATTAAATATGCTTAATATAAAATGAAAATGTATTTTTGTTTCATTGCTATGTGTGACCCCTATGGTTTTCTGTAGGACATAAACCAAGACAATAAAATTGCTTTTAAAAACTCTAATAAACTGTCCATGCAGCAATGTAACAGTTTTGATGTGGCTTTCACCTCATAGTGAGACCTGACAGGTAAGAATAAACAGAACACATATAATCGTATAACCAGAGATAGGTGGTTTAGGCCGAGGGGAATCTAAACACGAGACAACAAGACGAGAGACATGCAGCAGAGATAACAGACACACATCACATGTGGAGATCCTTCACTCTGGAACACAAACAGCACAGAGACCTGCAGAACCTGCAAGTCGGTGTTAAAGTACAACAGTACCGGCATTCTGCATCTGAAACGGCTCCACTAGCTTACATGGCTAATGCTAGCACCGCAGGGAATTTTCCCACTTGCAGTTGTACACTTAAATTTACCAGAAAATTCAAGGTATCAACCTTTGTTTTCTTGTGATTAATTGTCATGTTGACTGTTAATGTTACAGAGAACTTTCCTAAAAGTTACATGTGCGATGATGTCATCAAACGACTAGTCGACTCAACTTCGACTTTACTGAGCATGTCATCTGGCTATTTTTCACCTAATTCAAAATCATGGTTAAAGCAAACAAGAATGAGTGTGTCATTTAACAGATGTAGCAGGTATTGTACTTTATTTCAAGTTATCTTGAACTGCTACATGTATTATGTATGAGTCAGTAAAATCAGGATTATGAGGGGAAATTCATAGAAGGAACTGCGTGTTCACACAAGGACTAATGCATCTACTTCCATCAAAGAGTGCTAGTCATTTAAATAGCAACCCAGAGGACTACGGCATGTACACTCAAGAAAGAGTATATGCAATGTTTCTCATTTTAAGATTGTTGTAAGGATATTATCAGATTTTAAGATTTCTGAAGAGTTCTCAATCCACATTCTAGCTCATCTCAGAAGTATTCAGCTGGCTTAATGTCTCTGGAGTCTCCATAACACCATGAACCTTACTATGTGTCATCCTAGGGTTTTCCCCAAACTGTTGCCACAAAGTTGAAGATTATCATTGTCTAAAATGCCTTTGTGTACTGTGGCCAAATCATCACCCTTCCCTGAAACTCTAAAAAACAGCAGCAGGCCACTAACCCTCCTGCATCAAACTTTACTGTTGACACCATGCATTCCAGTAAGCAGTGCTTCAATGGTATTTGCCAAACCAGATTCATGCTTCGCACTCCTAGATTGTGCAAAATCACTCTAGCAAACATTCTGCTAGTGGAGAACAAATGATGCTCTGTTAGTCCAGTAATGATGTCTTTTACAGCACTCCAGCTGATGCTTGGTGTTGCACACAGAGATCTCTTATATGCAGCTGCTCAGTCTTGGAAACCCATTGGATGGTGGTCTAGTGGTTAGTGCATTTGCCTTGCAATCAAAAAGTTAGTGGCATCTCTTAGATACCCATGAGCAAGGTACTGCCCCCCGGAGGCTGTGCTCCTGGCTGCCCGCTGCTTTGCTTAATGAATGGGTTAAATACAGAAGAAGAATTTCATTCTGTTCATGTATGACAGAATGGTCAATTCATTTCATGAAGATACTGATACATAGTTCTTATACTAACGTTGCTTGTAGAGGGCATTTGAAGCTACTGAATGATATAGAATGATGATGATAGATGCTTCCAGTTGATAATACTAGCACTTGCACTTAACAGGAGCAAGGCTTCACAACTTCAAAAGTGACTGGTGGCAAAGGTGACACCTTTTATGCCACATTTAAAGTCACTGAACTCTTTAATATGGCCCTTTCTAATGCTGTATTTGTCTATAAAGATTATATGGCTAAGGGCTAAGGTATTAACAGATATTAATCTATGAAAAGGAGTCCTCAAATCTTTGCTCATACAGTGTATTTTGCTTCATGTTTCTATAATATCATGTTTTAAAGTATAGATAATAGCTAGTAGTTTGTAACTGTTTGGCTACTGTTTGGAGGCCAACAAATTACTTTATGCTACACCCTATGGTGTGCAACTGAGCTTCAGGTTACCTATGCAAGTAGTTGCATAGGGCTGGCACACTAGAATGGGAATCGATTAGGACTTGCCAGAGAGATCTATTAATAGTCAATAGATGAAAATGGACTGAGACATATTCCTAAGAAACAACTGAAATATTGCAAGTATGTACACAGTTACTGACCGGGATTCATAATATTGCTTTAGGCTGCTCTTTTGACAGATTTAAGACTCCAATATGATGAAGAAAAATGTTCTTCTATCTCTTTTTTAAACATTTCGAGAAATGTTTCTGACTGAGCGATATATGACAAAATATCTGGTAAAAACATTTTATGGCTACACAGAAGAGGCAGCTGGTATTGTTGTGCTTGTTGCTCAGCAGCAGGGATTGGCTTAGGGTTAGGACCCCACCCTGTATTAGGATTTCATACTATTTCAGCCATGAGGTTGCTATTTTCACAATCTCCAGGAGAGTTAGTTAGAACCTGCAATATATGATGAAACCTGCCTGTGGTCAGTCAGTTTACTCCTTGAAGATTATTATATATTTTTGTGGCATGAAGAGGCAACTCTGAGAGTATATGATTATATACGGTATACGGTATATGATTATATATGGGGCAGTTGGGTGGCCTAGTGGTTAAGGCATGCGACCAGAAAGTCCGGGTTCGATCCCCAAGACCGCTAGGCACAGCTGAGGTACCCTGAGCAAAGTACTGTCCCCACACACTGCTGTGTTCCTGGCTGCCCCCTGCTTCACTTGGTGAATGGGTTAAATGCAGAGGAAGTGTTTCGTGCTGTTCACACT
>JBBPDH010002925.1:0-11612 GCA_037974565.1 Clupeocharax schoutedeni
GAGGCCTCAATAAACTGACATGTTTGGCAATGTTTTCGGCTGATGTCACAAGGTACTAGCAATACACATGCTGCAGTTTCAACACAAGAGGAACTGATGTGCTCTCCTATTTCTCTGGACAAGGCCTCAGTGGCCTCTGTGGATTTACACAAACGCAGCGCTGCTGGTTTTCATAAGCAGGTTTCACTCTTTAGTGCTCACGCCTGTTATCATGCCACCCTCTCATTATCTGCTTCCATATCAAGGGAGAAGCACATTCCTCCGGCCTGTCTTCATCTGATCTCAGATCAAAAACATTACAGCGTCCAAACCTGTACTGCACCGCTTTCCCTTCTAGAAGCTCCACACATTATGTCCTGTTCTACCACATACTTGTCCTCCAAACATGCCAGGACTGGGGGAGGAGCTCTCGTAAATACCTTCGCAAAGACAAAGCACACAACACTGCAGCTATAAAAATGCTTCTGTGAAATTCTATAATACAACTGCTTTCGTGTGGCTCGCTCTGCCCCCACCGATATCAGCCATGGATGGGGACCAAATTTGCAAATTTCCAATGATGCCGATTACTCTTAGACAGTTTCGGTCACTTTCAGTGGACGCCTCTTTAAAGAACCATGGTTTTAAAAGTGATGTGAAGATGTGAAGGACTTCTTTTAAAGACCTTCCACACAATGCAAAGCCCAGTTAAGCCTTTCCCTACTTGTCCAAACTAAAAACCATTGCATAGAAGAATAATGTGAATCTGCTGGTTACTGGCTTTCTAACAAGCGTCTTTTGTATCTGAACAAAAAGCAGAAATACCTGCATATGCGAATGAGACCTTATCTACACAACTATGCATAATTCAAGATTCAAGATTCTTTATTTGTCACATGCAGTCATACAAGCACAACACACAGTGAAATGTACCCTGAACCGCTCCTTACCGATTGTGCAAACATTAAAACAATAAGTATATTATAAATGAAAATCTGTACATTTTCAAAAACCCAAATAATATAAAGAAATTAGTACAAGTAAATATAAGTGTCTGCTATCACAAACTATTAAAGCATCTGACTTTGGAACATAAAATAAGACAATAAATAAGTAAGAAACTAAAAAAGAGCACAGTCTGTGCGGAGCAGTCAGGAAGGTGTCTAGATGTGACATCTCGAAATAGTGATGAATAATGATGAATTTTTCAATAGTTTAATAGAGAAAACACTGCTTTTACAAAACTTTTCTTGTATAATTTTCAGTACATAATCTCGCAAAATTCTGTTGTGAGAACTAGAAACTAAAACTTATTCTAAAAAAATCCAATAAATGCAGAAGTTGTTCTAGAAACTGAGTTGTGTTTCTAAATATACAGAAATGCTGATTTGGAAGAAAACAGGCCTCGGAACTGCATCACCCATTAAGATCTTGGAGCACATGCTCCAATAGTGTGAATGCAGTCAAACAAAGTTAAATGGACATATTTGGAAATTCTACATTAATTCTACAGGAAATTAGCTTTTCATTGACATTATGTGTACATAATAGGATGTCAGAGTCTGGATAGAGTTATGCCTTCATTAAAGTGGCTGAATTAAAAAAAAGTGACTTACAAAAATACACTGTTGACCATTTAGAAAATTCTGTTAAAACTAATAAAATCTAATTCAAACAAACCCTTCAGCAAAAACACATCCAGGAAAAAACCTAATGTTGTTAGAAAGATACACAGTACAAGAACAAGAGCAAATACGAGACATTTTAATTAAGTACAAGACTGTTGTGCTTTTCGACAACTCGTTAACAGACGAAGCCAATCCTGCGGCACTTTACTGCGGTGGCCCAAAATGACCCGTCCGTTTCCCTTTTTGGGCGAATGTTTATAGGTAGAGCAGCTGTAGTGTGACAGCCCGTCCAGCCAGTGTATTCCCAGTCTTTGATTCTAGCTCCACCACATTAACTGCAATTAAAATATGTTTAACTTGGGCCTCAGAATCATCTGCATGAGTGTTTGGAGTGGCTGAATGTGTAAACACAAGTGAAGGTTCACACAGTTCTGGAGACCATGTGTACAGGTCTGAGGGTTTGTGTGTGTGTAAATGTGGGGAAAACAAGAGTAGCCTAAATCCACACCATTGTTTGAGTGAATAGTGAGAATAGGGAAAGTAAACGTGCCTTTTCAGATCTGAAAAATAGCACTTAAGAAAAATAAACTGAATAATCTACATAATTATGTTCTTAAGAGTGGAGTTTTTTGTCAAACTCTGAATTGTTCACAGTGGTGATGAATGGAGCCTCTTAAAACCAAAGTTATTCTCACAAAGTTATTCTGAGAAATGGTTATGAATATAACACCTGGGAAGTTTTTTTTTTACCACAGTTTTAGGAATCTTTTGGCCTAAAACATATTTAAAGTCATTCATTTTGGAGGGGTGAATATGGAGGGTGTTGTAAGATGAAGTTGCCCCATTAAGAAAATTAATGTTCTTGGGTTTACAACTATATTATCACCTAAATTCCATAGAATACACATGAAGGTTGGGCTTGGCGAGTAAATAAATGCCTACATTTGTGTTGGAGACATTGGAACATCTGATTCCATTCACCACCACTGTAAAGAAATGAGCCTTTATAAGTTTCTCCACAATTACCTATTTAACACCAAACCTGTGGAATGACTTTGTTTACATCTCATCTGCTGACTTAAACAGAAATGGATAAACATCAGTGGAATTTCAGTTCCCTTTTAAGTACTGAGAAGTTTGTAGAGCTGCGGTGGACCATTCCAGTACATTCAGCAAACTGAAAGTTTAATGGTTACTGTCTGAAAAAAGGCGCTAAAATGTGTCTTTCAGGGCACAAATGCTGTTATTGAAGCACAAACCTTAAGATTACAGTTCTGGAACGTTACTGTACAAAATTCTGTTTACGCTTTTGAACAGTGATTATTTGTCTTAGCTCTTCTTTGTCTTAAAAGATTATATAAAAGAGTTCAGAGGCACACTACAAACACAAAGACACTCAGTTTCCTTTATTTTAAGGCAACTTTTCCCTATTTTTCTTTTTTTTAAAAAACCCAACATATTCCATATGTGGAGCCTTGTCCACAGAAAATGTTTTTGTGTTCACTGAAAACATTTTAGGACTAAATTCATACCCATGTATGAATGCTTTGATTTAGCATTTTTATTATTGTGAAACATGTAAAATGAATTGTGTGTTTCTAAATGTTTATGTTTGATTGAATTTAATTTAAAACATTCACTATTTTATCTTAGAAAATCATTTGGCAAAAAATCTACATTTTCGTAATTTTACTTTGACCCCAGATGTGTTTGGAGTCCAACCTCTGCTTCTGCAGCTAATAAGCTACACAAGTCAGTTATAGGTGTTAACATGTATCTGTTAACTAACACTAAAAGTCAACAGTCACTTGAATCTTATCTGCCCCACCTTTATGATTAATGGTTGAAAGAAATATATTTTTTACATTAAACATTTGGGTAACTATTGACTTTCAGTCTTTGTTATCAGCAACTAACCTCATGGCTAATCATCTACATCTGGGAATTTTTTGGGGTTAAAATGTGCATATTATCTTTCACTGAACTATTACTTTAAGTACAAGTGTCTTACCTTTAGGGGAGATTTACCTTGTTTGTACCACGTGGGCCAAAACGGCACCTGCACTGTAGGTTTTTTTCTTTCTGGCCAAAAATAAAATGCTAAAGCTACAAATGGAGAAGTCTGAACAGGAGTAAAGGAGTCCAAAAGGAATGGAAGAAAATGAAACCCAAATAAGTTTAAATAACTGACATTCCTGTCTTATATAGAATTAAAAAGGGTCTCATAAAAAAAAATACTTGAACATGTAACAGAGTAAATATAAGCAAATTAAAAGAGACATCAGAAACATCAATTCACTATTAGACTTTAAATCCACACTCAAAATCTGTTCAAGCATGCTTTCTAACTGTGATTCTTATTTATTCTTTTCTTGTCTGTAATTATTATTATTATTATTAGTTTTTGGTTTGTTTTGTTTTTTGTTTTTTTTATTTACAATTTGTAGCACTTGTTTAATTGTACAGTGTCCTTGCGTGCCAGAAAGGTGCCTTTAAATAAATAAAATGTATTATTATTTTTTATTATTATTTAATTACAGTTTGTTCAAGTCTTGACCTTAAAACTCTTGGGGTGGGTGCCATGGAGACGTGTGACATCACACATGGAAATCATTCCAGTGCAGAAAAATTTTTCCTTCCTCATTCTTCCTCTTCTCATCAGGTTCATTGCGCCTTCCTCCTAAAGCAACACCATTACGCAATCTCACTTTTTATTAACCCCCTACACCCTAAGGGTCTGTGTGTGGCCAACACTTAGGAGAGTGCTGGAGACATCCAAACTATTTTTATGATTATTTATGCAGTTAAACAAGTCAAAGTTGTACAAGTGTTTGATCACCTCATTTTTTCACAACATCTGTGAGTTTTTATTTGTATATTTCTCGGGGTTCACCTTTAGTTGTTGTCAGTGTGTTTAAGAGACATGATGAACAGCTGTACTTTTATATTAACCATCCTCTCAGCGGCTGTAATTGAGCAAGAACTCATTGTGAGAGCTAGCCTGGCTAAAGTACAGGTGATTTGGGGTGGGGTGTGGAGGTGGGTAGTTTTAATGGAGTGTAAACAACACTGTATAGAGTAAAAGCAGGATTTTTTAAGTTTGAGTTTAAAAATAAACAATGATTAAGACATGTTAAAACCAGACCCAGCGCCAGACACTGATTTGCGGACGGGCCTTGCATTGCTTTGGGGGGGCACACGTTTTATAGGCTGCTGCAGGTACAGTATAGCAGTGAGGTGTCGTTCAAATAAACACACGTGATTCAGTAAGATACACCAAGAGCTGATTTTAGTTATTTTTATTTATCAGAATGCAGCATCTCTTTTAACAGAGTACTCACGCCAGTCACTGTCCGCACACCAGCCACTGCTGAAAGATCTGTTTTTGCCTGAGAAACTGCGTCTGGGAAAGTTTTTCAGTGCTCAGATCCACCGCACCTAGTTCAGCCGCCTGTGATTTCTGCCCCGCCGCCCCGGCTAGCCGATACATGCTGGCTCGAAGCTGGAGATCGGTCAACCTCTTGTGTGAGCTCGTCTATGACATTAAATATTTTATTTGAAAAGAAAAACTATGAATCATAGTAAGCTGCGATTATTAGTATTTTTTCAAAAACGATGGTGTAAACGTTTGGTGGATGACGGGCTTGTATTATCAGGGCGGGCCCAAGTGAGTCTGAGGGCGGGCACGGCACCCTAAAGCCCGCCCATGACGCTGAGCCTGATTAAAACCTATGTACAAAGGTTACATAAAAATCAGGTAAATATTAATTGGACCTGGTGTCGTTAAAACATAGTGGCCAACACTTGGCTTGGGCTAGTTATAAATCAGCCCCTTCGTAGCTGTCACGTTCAGGCCAGTGGCTGGTCACTGCTTTTTAGTTGTGTATTCTGCTCTGTTTGTACACACTTTTCGGCTTGTTCTGTTTATGGGTTTTTTGTTCATGTTTGGGTTTTCTTCTGGTTCTGTTAGGAGGGATTCTTGGTTTGGTTTGTGTTATAGGATTAGGCTTGTGTCACGTGTCTTGTGTCATGTGGTTTTCTGTCCGTGCGTCATGTGTTCCTGGTTTCAGCTGTTCCGTGTTATGTGTTCATTATTTTGGCTTTATAAGCATGTGTCTGTGTCTGTTCCTTATCTTTCCTTTGTCCTAGAGCATCTAGTGTTAACCCTTCTGTTTTGTTTTGGGCCCTCGTGCCTCCTGTTGTTTTCTGGGTTTGAATAAAGACACAAGTTGCAATGGATCCCTGTTCTCTGGCGTCTCCCTGCCTGGTTCTAGGTCGCTACGGTCCGGTTCTTGCGGCTCCAGTTGTGTCAGTAGCTAGCTCTTATTTTGTTTATTCTTTTCTTCCTTTGGGGTCAATTCACGATTTGGTTTGATTGATGATTCAAGGCTCACTGTTTAAAACACTCATAATATATTTAATAAAGTAAGATTGAAAATTCTATGTTTTCAATGATGAATTATGGTAGAATACAAACTAGAGCTTGGCCTAGCATGACATGATTTTGTTTAACATTATAAACATTAAATTACATTAAATATAAATAACAGAATGCTGTTCTCTATGTCTTTTCACATTTTTAGATTGCAATATCGCAAAATTACACTGCATTAATACACTCCTATATATTACTGTTGTTCTCAAGTTCATAAGTCTAAACTATTCTGCATCTAATAATTTATCAACAGCAGTACAACAATCTGGGTGTAGACAAATTTAATTTAAAAAAACATTTTATTTCAGCAGTTCAGTTTGTCCAATGAGTTTTAATTCAACACACAGCTTGACTTAGTGCAGTTTCCAAGTTCAATAAGCCAAAGACTTACAAAATACAGAAGTATGTAAATTGTTTTTTTTCCCCTCATCATTGTTATGAAAAATATTTAAGATTCTACTTATAAAATTACATTGTGTTGATCTTTGGCAGAGCTGTCTTTTGCATTGTACATGGATGAAGTGGGTGGATAAAGATTATAAAACTATAGTGTGAGGTAAAGTTAACGCCATATAGCAAAAAGATCAATAAATATGATTTTTTCCTATTTTTTTCCAAAGAATCATAATAAACACAATTACAATCACATTACACACTTTTGTACAAATTATCATCAAAAAGTACTAAAGCAAAACAGAGCCCCCCCATGCCTGCATACATGGCTTTAATAGTGGTGAAAACCCTGAAATGGTGAATATTTGCAAAGTATGC
Source organism: Clupeocharax schoutedeni (assembly GCA_037974565.1). Taxonomy (NCBI): domain Eukaryota; kingdom Metazoa; phylum Chordata; class Actinopteri; order Characiformes; family Alestidae; genus Clupeocharax; species Clupeocharax schoutedeni. The sequence goes on from JBBPDH010002925.1 coordinate 6,814, forward strand.
AAATGATCCTCCTTCCTTCTTCAGGGAATGAATGAAGAGGGGGCTGGTGGGGGTTATTTCACACAGTCATTTTGCTGATTGACCACAAGGCCTAAAATGTCCAGAGAGAGAAGAGCCCTTTAAGATGACCTGATTGTGGTTCCCAAAATGGTCTTGGAGTCCCCCCCATCCTGCACAGTGTAATGTTTTTCCTGCTCCAAACACACCTAATCCAACTAATCTGTTCGTTTTCCTGCTATTCTTGAGTTTGGGCATGGGCATGTAAACACTAAAATGTGCAGGGCAGAAGGTTCTTCAGGAACTTAAAGGAATATTCAAGCATTTTTCAACCTGATCTTCTGCATGGCGGATCATTACTTGCTGTGAATTATAAAAATGTTCTGAAAAAGACAGAAACCTGTCGCCTCAAAACAAATGTAATGAAAGCTAATGACCAGTTCTGATTAACAGTTGCTGAATTCTGTTAGTAGACATTTGTATGGAAATTGTATTGCCTGTTTGATCTCTTTTCTACACAGTTTTACTGTTTACAGCTTGGATTTCAAATATATTTTAAAATCTTGTGAATTATTTTTTTATTTCTAAATTAACTGTACCACTTTACAATAAAACTGTAAGACGTCCTAAAGGGCATATAAATTATTTATAATCAGGCTGTCAATTACTGAACAGTTATAAAAGTCATATGGATGCAGGGTCACTATTTGGTAAGATATGGCATTTTAATAGTAACAAAGACCTGATATCACAGACAGCTTAACATTCTGCCCAAGAAAGAGACAAGCTCAGCAACTGGCAAGATCTAAGATTTCTCCAAATAATGAGCCTGCATCAATGTATGACATCTATTATGACAGTTTATAACTGCTTACTAATGATTTATAATCCGTCTATAACATAATCTGATTAGAAATCATTTATAAACTTTTTGTAAGGGTAGACTTTTGCAAAGTGTTACAGAATTAATTAGTTAATCTGTTTAATCCATAGTGCCTTAGTTGACAGTCAACTAAGGCTGGAAAAGCTGAAGAAAGCCTTTAGGTCTTAAGATGAGAAACATTCCTGCATTTTTCAGTGTTTTCTTGCTATAGTACACCTGATCCAACCTATCAGCAAACTCCTGAAGTGTTAGTGTGGTGGAGGCTCTAAAAGGTGCAGGACAGATGGACACAGGTGCTCAAGAACCAGAATTGAGAACCCGTGGCTTTGGATTAGTTTTGGTTTTGACTAAGGCCAGTTCAGGCAAGGGTTGGGCTCAGATCAGCACTGCTGTTGCTGGTGAACGAAGGCCCTGAGCTGGAGCTGCCGGTTTTCAGCCGAAGTGCTGATTCAGGCCGAGAGCGGCTCGTACGTGTGGAAATGAATTCCTTTGGAACACGTGATCTTCATCACAGCTCCGTTCAGAGTCTCATCCTTTATAAGGCGAATCATTCCTTCTGCGATCAGAGAAGGCCTGGAAACACAGACACACAAATAACACACACACACACACACACACACACACACACACACACACACACTGACATTAGTGAAACCACTGGCACTGAAAAAGTACCTTCCAAGACTGGTGTAACTCCAAGTGTGTATTTTGCACATTCTGGCAAGTCAAGTTTATTTATACTGCTCAAAAAAATAAAGGGAACACTTAAACGATACAATGTAACTTCAATCACACGTCTGCGAAATCAAACTGTCCACTTAGGAGGCAACACCGATCATCACTGAGAGAGTGTAGACTGTAAATCAGTGTTGCCTCCTAAGTGGACAGTTTGACTTAAAGCTACATTGTGTCGTTTAAGTGCCCCCTTTATTTTTTTGAGCAGTATATATAGCCCATTATCATACAAAAATTAATTTAATGTGCTTTATAGCCAGGTTTCTCAAGCAATGGGCCAGGAATCTTAAATCAAGACAGGCCATTGGGTATTTAATATATTATAATGTGGCCAAGTGGGCCTTGGCAACATGCTGTGATAGATTAGCCTTAAGGTGGTCTTTAATGCTGAAAAGGTATTGCTTTATAGAATAAAATATTAAACATAAAAGTACTAAGTAAAAAAAAGAATACATAGTAATAAAGAGTACATAGAAATGTAATAAAATAAGATTAAAAGTGTGATGGAAATGCACAGTAAAAGTGGTAAATCTGACCCTTTAGCATGCCTGTCCAAAAGTGACCATGACCAGAAGAGCAGAAGACTTCTATTAGGTTTTAGTGTTTAGAACAGATTTATACAACATTTTCTAGCCAAAGTAAAATACAGCCCATTTACTGATGCTACTCTATAGGCTCATTTACACAGTTATACTGGAACTGTGCTGATTTTCTCAGCCCGATAAGTTTCTGACTCACCGTTCCTTGTGCCAGTGGAAAGTAGTCATAAAGATGTTTGTTTCTGACAGGCTGGTCTGGACAGAACTTCGTGGCATAAACTTGAGTCTAATGCTTTGGAGTTTTTGTAATTCATAATTGCTGAATACTGACCGCACAAGAACTGCACTGAATTTACTCATTAAATTTCCCGGGCTTTAGGTCACTTTGAGCAAAAACTGCTAGTTTGATACCTTTGCTACCTGCACATCACAACTCTCTAATCCCTTTTCCAGCTCTTATAACATAACACATCTAAACCGAAAGATAAGGGCTCCATGAGATCAAGCCGATGGCTCCTTAAATGCACTAACATGGTGCTAACACATAAAAATGGGAAATAAATTGAGGGTTTAATCTGTCACCAGTTCTCCTTCCTTGGAGCACTTTTGGTAGGTACTGAACTTTGCATATCATAAATGCATTTCCACTGAAATGATTTGATTTCATACAATAAGTTTCGTATCTTTCCAATGATTATCCAATTATATGCATTAAGGTTTGTTTACTACGATTTGGTTTTTTAATTCGTTTTTGTATTTTTTTATGGTTTTAGACAGTCTATTTTTTTAACGACCAACAGCTGCCACAGAGAGTCATGTCTTAACCAAAGGTGGAGTAAACTGTGAAAAACAAGCATTTCATCAGACGCCGCAGCTGCAACATCTAACCAAAGAATGCAATATCTGACCACGTGTACAAACAAGCAAGTCAAATGGCTGCTGGTGTTGCAGTGTGACTGCAGGATGTCGACACTGTGAATAAGCATTATGTGATCATGTTTGTGTATTAGGTTTCTGGAGAAACATCATACTTTGTACTTGAGAAAACACACACAGTGTTATTACTCTATCAACATTGCTAGAATCCTTCTTAACGAATCAGAATGCGCCATCAGAATGAATTGCCAGAGACATGTTGCTGTTTATGCCCTGTTTTCTCTGCCCTTGGGTCTGTCTATGAAAGAGATATGTGATTATTTAGGCGTTTTCTGTCCCTTTATAATAGGTGGGGTTGTAGAATCAGAATCAGAAAATTGATCCAAGAGGAAACTGCTTATGTTACAACTGCCCAATCACACAAAGACACAAAGACAAGAACAATATAAAATAAAAACTCTTCAGAAATGGCTTCTACAGACGCTTTTATCCAAAGAGACTTCCGTTCCCTAACTACAGGGGACAGTCTCCCTGGAGTAACTTGGGGATTAAGGTTCTTGCTAAGGAACCCAGTGGTGGTGCTTAAGGTAGGATTCGAACCCATGACCTCTTGGTCAAGAGGCAAGAATCCTACCCACTATGCCACCATCATCCCATATACTCTGTACTAAATACGCTAGACCAGTGGTCACCAACCCAGGGGTTGCAGACCGGTACCGGACCATGGGTCATGTGGTACCGGTCCACAGGCTGCACAGAACATTTTTTAAAAACGTTTCCGTTTTATTTACTATCAGAGTCTACATGAGGTTTTATTTTGAAAAATGACCGGGATCCTTAGTCTATGACTCACTCTTGTTCGTAAAGCAGCACAATGAATTTATACTTATCATTACATTTTAAAGATACCCCATTATTATATTATTTATTTTTTTTTTATGTTTTAAATTAAAAACGATATGCATATCTTTATGCACATCATTTATTTGTATAAATGCGTATATTTATCTGCCACTCCTTAAAGGCCGGGCTGTGAACATAGTTTCTGATATTAAACCGGTCCGTGACCAAATAAAGGTTGGGGACCACTGGACTAGACTATATACCCAGAATACTAAGGCGGCTATAAATACTATAGATAAATTAAATAAAATTACATTTATAGAACAATATCATATAAAATATAAACTAAAGTCAAATTAAAACTGGAGAAAATACTCTAAATACTAAATACACTAGACTATATACACAGAATGTAGAGGTGAGTAAGAGAGGCAGATACTATAAGTACTATAGATAAATAAACAAAATTACAGCTTTAAAAATAACACAAATAGTGGTTTGGAGTTGCTCTCCAAGTCTCTATGACCCTCACAGCTCCAGGGCAACAGAGGTCAGCATTGGTGTGAAATTTATGGGTACGAGTCTCATACTCGACCCCCGCTGACCTGTAGGCACGCTTGCTTCTTTAGTGTTGTCCTTGAGCAGTGAGCTCATATACCTGCCTCTAAAGGTGTTAAGTTATCCCTCACAGGTTTATACAGACTCTTCTCTATTCTATTGCATGTAAATGAAATCGTAACTTTCCCTCTGATGGGGAAATTAATCATATAAATATCAGATAAAAAGGAGAGATTTTCTCTCCCATTAAATTCAATTAGTTATAACATTTGGGATCATAAAAGTAGGTGAGTGTTAGGATTCCGGTCAGTGGCACCTTAGCCACTGCTTTTGTTTTGGGGTTTTGGGGTTTTTTCTGTGTTTTTGGC
>JBBPDH010003022.1:0-11609 GCA_037974565.1 Clupeocharax schoutedeni
ATATATACACACACATATATATATATATATATATATATATATATATACACACACACACACACATATATATATATATATATATATATATATACACACACACACATATATATATATTAGTGCTGGGCCGTTAATGGCATTAACGCATGTTAACGCGCAAGATTCTTATCGCGCGATAAAAAAATGATCGCCGTCATTTGTGGGGGGCTTCAGACCTTCAGCAGAATTCAAATGAGCCATTTTAATCTAGATTAATTCCAAGATTACAATGAGATCAATCTAGATTAAAAAAAATTAATCTATGCCCACCTCTAATATATACATATATTATATAGTATATAGTATATTGTGGTTGTGCTTGAGACAACATCGTAAGGAATCAAATTCCTTGTATGTGCTCGCTCACAAACTTGATTCTGAATAACCAACATCCCAGGTCAAGGTTATCACATCCACTACTTGCCCCTTTAGAGTTTTAAAAGGTTGTACACAAGCGTTAATGGGGCTTCTTTATAAATACTGATTTAGTGACTGAGTATAGGAAAGAATTCTCTTAAAGAAAGTAACTGTATTGTGATAATTCTATAAGGTTGACTGAATTCAGACTTCCTTCCCATTTACGACATTGTGCAGATGCTCTTACCCAGAGCAACACATTTTACTTATGTAACAATATAACTGCAGCTTCCTTCCTTATTCAGTGTAAAACTATTCTGTATACTTTTAAGTATGTTAAGGTCAATTGACTCCACTTTACTTTCAATATCCAAATACAGACTGTGCTCTATGAGAGGCCTTCAGTGGTGCTGCCAGCAAATTATGGAATTATTTGCCCACAAATCTTAGAGATATTTCTCCAAACGCCTGATATTTCAGAAATGAAGTCACCTAAAGTTGCACCTTCTTTCTTTGTGTTGTCACTTTAGTCTTGCGTTGTAAATGTCAAATATTATTTGTATGCTTTTTTTTTCTCTGCAAAGCAACTCTGTTTAGTACCTTTTGAGAAAGGCACAGTGTAAATTAAACGTATTATAATTAGTAGTAGTAATTATGCAGATTCAAAGCCGCGGTTTAGGAAAGAACAAAAGGCAGTGAGGGGTCTAAACAGAGCCGGAGTCCATGAAGGCTGTGTTTGATGTTCCGCATGAACTGCTCTAATCCTTCTGATGTTCACTCAGATCTCCAGACACTAAAATCCACTAACTGCAGGTGGATGGTGGGGCTGGCTAGCTGGAGGACGTAAGGAGAACTGCAAGTCTTTTTTCCACCTCCAGGGCTCACAGGTTCTGCAGAACAGTGTTGAGGATATGAGGAGTGAACGGCTGATGGGGTGGTGATGGTTGGGAACATGAAAATATTAGTAATAAGTGAGAAAGTGAGTTATTTCCTTTAATTTTGTGACTGGGCTAAGGACTGAAAGGCTTTCGCTCCCAAAGTGGGACTGATGACGGGCGGAACACGACTCTTCTGCATGGAAATGAACTAAAACACCTTTCAGATTTCTCTCCAAAGACATCACGCAGAAAGACGGCCGTTCTGCACTGTTCTCGCGCTGCCTCTCATTGTGTACTCGATTGTATCTGCGCTACGGTGAAGAAAAGAACAAATGAAATCAGACAGATGGATTTTGACAGTTCTCCAGCGAAATGCAGATCCACCCTGTCAAGCAAAGAAAGCAAAGAGTATTTCAAGGAGCAAAACGCAGACATTTCAATCCGTCTGCTGTCTTTTTAGTGCTTCATATTTCAGTGCCAGTCAGAAGCACTGCATAAAGCTAAATGTCAGCGCGCACAATGCACAGTGTAATGACGGCTTAAATCACAAAGTAATTCATTGTTTTCCTCGGTCGTGCATGACCACATGATGGTGATGAAAAACTCCAATGTTAAATATCTTACACAACAGTGAAAAAGTTCCACTCACACACACACGAATATACACTTCTAACGCTTGTATAAGAGAGATTTCTTTCAGTTTACGTCCCAGACTCGGGTCAGGCCTTGTCCAAGAATATGAAAGGAAAAAGAGCACTACATCCCTGACCAAGAAACTGACCCTTGGTTTTAATTGCTGCCTTTCTATAAATGACTCAGTGCCTCTGCACCAAAATACATTGCTGATCAGCTCAAAGGATACAGACCTAAAAAGCCTTTAAGACTTTGTAACAAATATATAAGTTGTAACCAGCCACCATAAGGTCACAAATAGCTGTTTTGATTTCTGATTGATTCAATCTAATCTCAATAAAATAGTGGGGTTTGCTCTAATCAAGATGTGGAAACACAGCCTATCGGCCCCAAACAAGTACACCACTCAAGACTTCTCTCAAATGATATGGAAGGTAAGAGAGAAGCCAGAAATCACCTAAAACTAAGTTTAGGTTTACCTGAAAGCGGCAAGATCAAGACACAAAGTCATGAAGTAGTCATATCTGTTTCTACACACCACGCAGAACTCCATTCGGAGAAAGTGTGGCATACGTATGATGCCAAGAACACCACACCCACTATCAGGCATTGAGGAAAATCATGGTCTGATATGCTTTGCTGCAAACGGTACTGGGGAAGTACACAGCGCCAATTTATTCTTATCAGCTAAGAATTGGATGTTTCAAAAAGAAGACAACCCCAAATATTCAGGGAGAATACTTGAATCTAAAAGAAGTGAGGGTATTTGTGTAGCCTAGCCAACCTCCTGACTTGAGGCCCTTTGAAAATGAATGGACATTTTAAAATTAAGAGTCATCTTCAAAAAGAAGGTCCAAGAGTTCAGAATGATGGACAAAAACCTAATTATTTCTTACTAAAGATGTCTCTTGAGGTGTCATTTCGAACAACAAAGGACTAATTTTATTCAATGGTGGTGTCTAAATACTTTCGCCCCCTTTTAACATTAATTAAGCATGATAGCAGAAAACATTTTTGTTCATATTTATAAGTATAGAGTGAAAAGACATGATGTGTGTAAATTTGGATTTTATATATCTCAAGCTATATAGTAAATAAGAAGTGTATGAAGTAGTTTCCTCTCACTGTAAATGACCCTGGCATCACTCATAGTTCATGTGACTAAATAAATCAGACTCTAGTCTTTTGGCTACATGCATGAAATATGTCAGTCTACAGTGTTAACGCGAACCAGTCACAAAAGGTGTCTACAGATGTGAGGGGAGGTGTTCACAACGCTAAAGGCTAAATTACCCTGACCTTCAGAGATCATAATGAATGCTCATATTCACTAGTTGCCCTATAAAAGAAACATCATTAAAAAACTCAGCTAGCGCGAGCCATGACTGAAACCTATTGGAGACCTTTTAGCAGTTTGATTTGTTTAAGGAACCATGGTTGGGGAAAAGTGTCATTTCTTTGGTGAAACATTCTACAGTCATCTTCTTTGGCTATAAATTGCACCCACACAGCATAGTTTTTTCATGGTCGACACATTACCTGCCATTAAGACTTTGCTCAAAACAAAGTACTTAAGAACAATGCAGGCCAACCCTGAGAAAAAGAAAAGAAAAAAGCAACGCCAGAGCAAGCAGATGAGTCAGCCGCATTAATTGAGGCCTGAGACCTTGTGTTTAAGTGGACAGATGGAATAGATTTCTACATGGCAGGATATCTGCACTAGTAAAAGCATCTCTGCAGCTCATTTTCTGAAAGATCATTAGAATGTCAAGCAAGGTTAAAATTAGAGTTTGATTATTGCCTTTATTTAAAATCAGCCATGTCCACCAACGGTCATTTTGGGATGACCTCAAGGCCTTTAAGGGTCATCTCCCCTCCATATACTCTGATTCAGTACGAACGTCCAAATGAACTGATTACTGTTAGTAAGCACTGAGAATGGAGATTAAATACAAGAAAATAAGCAAGTTAGATAAGACACTCTCCCACTGTTTTGTATTATACAGATATAAGACATAAAATGAAAATTGTGGACCACATTTTCGCAGCAGTGCAGTGATTTGTCCAGTAGTGCAACATGGTATGTAGTATCATTTTCTATATCACATCAATGCTGTCAGAACAAAAATGGAATGGAAACATCACAGCAGAAGGGAAAAATTAATGTAAGTTCAAGTAATTTGGGTCATTTCCATTGGTCCATTCCTCATGCAATGTAAACAACAGCCTTTTCCCTGAAAATGGGGTTTCTCCCCAAAGATGTCCAATTTTACTCACTATCTTCAACACCACCAACTCCACAAAACCACAAACACAATAAGGGTGAAAGGTAGGGATCCTCAGAGTGAATCTCCACATCTCTTTGAATTGCCACTAATACACCACCGGACAGATCAACACACTTGGAGGAGAACACTAACATCCACACGCTGACCAACATCACGTTGAGTGATGGGGAGGGGGCAATCCCTCCTTGAGAGAGCAAAGTCAAATGCAGTTTTCTGGACAGTGATGCAAGACTGAAACAAAAGGTTTGTAGAGAAGAACAAAGCTAAAATAACTGGAGATCAGAGGTTTTGATATGACAGCATTGATACAGTATTAGAGACAGTAGTGTTGTAGAGTGCGGGTGGAGGACTAGGGGCTGGAGTTCAGTGCTGTTTGGTGATGTGCTGCTTTATTAATGGGGTAATTAAAAAAAGTAGTGTTTAAACAGGGAATCAACAAACTGTGTAAGAATTCAGTCCTCCAGGACCGCAGCTCCCACCCTGCAGTGAAGAACACCAATATAAAAATAATGTGTTTAAAAATCAGTTTGAATACATTTCAGTCACTTTGGAATGAAGAAAAACAAAAACCTTGACACAGTAAAAGCTCCATCCATGAGAAGATTTCCAAGCTTTTACAGGGATGTACTACCACAGCTACTGGACAGCTTGAAGCAGGTACTCACACATGCGCTCACACACACGCTCATTTGCGCGCACACTCACACACCGTATAGTAAAGTGTTTGGTACTAATAACACATGCAAAACTACGGTTCTCTGCAGTAAAGCCCCACTGCATCATTAACTCAGGGTTTATGAAAGTGGTCAGTGGTCCCAGTAGTGCGTCCGCTGCCCCCCTCTTCACTCCACATGTCTGTATCTGGTGAAGAGGTTGTACAGAACCCGCAGTGTTGATTTCAGGTCGCAGTTCACAATATCTGAAATCAGAAAACCAGCCATTACCCTAAAGACATGCAGACTCTGAATACCACCCAGTTCCCATTCACTGCTGAATACATGCATATGCAGGCAGACACATACACACACACACACACACACACACACACACACACTACAAGGAAAGGCACAAAACCTGCTCCGATACAAGGACGATAAAGTGCATTAATGTAAAAAGGACTTTTTAAACAAACCATGCTAACAGAAATAAATGGCAGAATATTTATCAATCCTTCATGAAACACAAAGTACTGATGAAAAGCAAAACCATCCGCACGCACTGTACTTCTCTCTCACACGATCTTATACACACGTGGGCATGCGCACACAGACACAGACAGACACACACTACATGCAAGACACATGTTAATGTAAAAAACACTACTTAAACAAAGCAGAAATAAATGGCAGAATATTTATCAATTTATCAACTACGTACAGATGAAAGGCACTACAGACCATCTGTAGACACTGTATTTATCATACATGCTCACACAAGGAATGGAAATTGAAGGAAAAGGACTACTTCATAGTAATAGATCTTTGCCTCATACATTGTTCATTGTTTTTGTAGTAGCGTAACCTTAGGGCTTAATTGAAAGTGAGTGTGTACGCAGCGGCACTGTGCTGTCAGAGCCGGTCCCAGTAGTGCTCGGCAGGATCAAATCAATCACTGAGTGCTATTACAGTGAAGCCAAGGCGCGGCTGCTTTTAGCATTAACTTAGTTCCACAACAGCAGACACAATTTTTTAAAGTGATGCCATTTTCCAATTTGGCCATTTCAGCCCAATGGCCTTTTACCAACAGCAAGAAATGAAGTGAATTACCAATCAAACTAAGCAGACAGGGCTCGTTTAAATTGCCATATATATTCCTGAAGCACATTATTAATTATTATTCATTACTGGTGGGCTCTATTTACCTTCTGGCCTGGGTTTCGGCCTCTCCAGGCCTCCGTCCTGCATGAGCTCGAAGGCAAAGGACACGTTATGCACCTGCAGCAGAGATACACAATTTAAACAGGGCCATCATTTAACAGACACAGTTTTTGTAAATTCTGTTTAACAGGGGTCGTTTTTTTTCTTGCTTTATTGAAGCACCGTTGTTGATGTAGTACGTAGATGTACCATTGGATCCCCACTGTGTATTAAACAGGACATTTTAAATGAATCATGATTGTGATGTCACAACAACTCAAACACCAGCTTGCCTATTAACGCTGAAGTGAGTGCTCGTCCTGCCGATAGTCTGTCGCAGTGCATGGTTGTGATTTCAACCATCAAAACAATTGGCTGTCCATTAACGCTGAAGAGGGGTGTTAGTCCTGCAGACAGCCTGCAGAAGAATATGGCGGTGACAATACAACCATTAAAGCATGAGCTTGTCTATTAATGCTGACGTGACACGCAGTGTTGTTCCTGCACTTAGTCTGCAGCAGAGATGTTTACAAGTCATTTTTACCAAGTCCAAGTCAAATCTCAAGTCTGAGTGGCAATGTTTATAAACAGCAACTCTAAATGTGGGATTTTTGAGCTCTAAATGTTGAGCTCTAAATGTTTAGAAGATGCTAATTAGCCACGTCCCGGCGATTACAATTGGCTGTTGCTTGGCAGGGGACGGGACTGCATGCTGTGATTTGCCGTCACCAACATGGAGGAAAAACGATTTAAAATCTCAATGTTAATTATGAAAAATTTATCTTGCACTCTAAATGTCAAACTACAGTAAATGGGGCTCAGTGACCCCTTTCCAGTGACCCCTCGAAAACGAACGTAAATACAAAAGTAATGGGACACCGGGGCGAGGTGAATGGTTTTCGGGTCGCTGGTGTAAGATATAAATAAATTATTCCATGAAGTAAATGGAATATAAATGCAGATAAATGCAGATTCATGTAAATGTAAATGACTCATGAGACACAGCACCTGAGTCCGAGTCAAGTCTCGAGTCTTTGAGGGCGAGTCTAAAGTCAAGTCACCAGACTTTGTGCGATTTAAGTGCGACTCGAATCCCAGTCTGCGAATCGAGTCCCTATCTCTGGTCTGTAGTAGAGCATAGCTGTGAGGTCACAAGTGTTAAAACATTACTGCTGAAGTTATGTGGAGTGCTGTTGCTGCGTGCTGTCGACTCTGTAGCAGAGTCTATGGGGAAAATGATGTTCTATTCATGGCTGTCGGGAGAAAATGTACCATTGCAGCCTTACAAAGATTCCACAGACCAGATGAAAGTGGCTGAAGTACATTTTTTTCCATAGCTTTGTCAGTGCAGAATGGTTTCTGAATGAGGCACAGTTCATGGAGTTCAATTACATACAGCTGTGGAAAAAAAATAAGAGACCACTTCTCCCTTTTTTCTGTTTGTACAGTTTGTGTAACTGTGTGTGTTTGTGTGTGTGTGTGTGTGTGCACAATGCACAGGTGGCTATTCTTTTCTGAACTACTGCAATGTGTGTGTAAAAATAAGAAACGCCTCCATATGTGTCATGAGTGCAATAGAGCTTGTAGAGCAGCTTTTCTATGGTGTGCATTCCAGCAACTTCACTCCTGATTCAGTTTCTGATACAGTCTCACACACACACACACACACACACACACACAGCTCTTAAAATCACAATTTTTCCCCTGTAGTTAAATAACACAAGTGTGTTGTTTAGTTTCCAAGGTATAATTAATTATTTGTGTATCGTTTTTAAAAATTTCTCCAAATATTTTTTGTTTGGAATTTTGAATCAAGGATGGTCAATAGTGTATAAAACAATAGTGACAGTTTACGCAGACACACTCCCACACAATACCCAGAAAAAAATTATACTGTCTCTTATTCTTTCTTATGGCTGTATATCAGTCTTAAAGGCAGGGTAATTAACAGATCATGTTTAGTTCTATAGGAAAAAAAGATGTTGGAAAACAGTCCAAAATAGTACAACGGTACATGAAACCATGGCTGCAGATTGACTGAAAAAAGTATAGTGTAAGCCTTTAAAAGCGATTGAACATATTTTTCAGTATTTGATTATATTCATACGACTCATGAGACAGTCCTCTGACTGGGACATGTTTAAAATGTGAAGGGCTGTGCTCTGCACAAAACTTAAGTCTACTATGCAGAATCACACACTGCCATCAAACACGCAAATACAGGCCAAGTGTCAAAAAAAAATCATATCAATGCACACCACACAATCTGTTTCTGCAGGAAACACACAACAGCAGGTCTGAAAGATGGACAGCAAACAGCAGTAAAGCTTCCAGCTGCTCACTGGGCATAAGCACCAGGGCAAACTTTGCAGAAAACAGAGATCTGCAGTTTTGGTAGAAATGTGTGTGTGTGTGTGTGTGTGTGTGTGTGTGTGTGTGTGTGTGTGTGTGTGTGTGTGAATGTGTGGCTGTGAGGGGATTCCTTCAGGCCAAGCATTGCTGTCTCTTCTGCGCTCTCTTATTCCGCTGTCTCTTTCATTCTTTCTCGCCATTTGGGGGTTTACACACATACTCACACACTCTGGCTCTGTAACATGTTCTATCACTCTCTTTTCCTCCGTCTCCAGCTGAATGCTAATCTCCGTGTCACTTCTCCATTTCCTGCACGGAGGCAGATTACAGCTGTACCCGGGTGCTACATGCCCAGTTGGCCGGGGCCGTGCTGGAGCTGACCCAGACGGCCGGCTGCTTTTCTGCTGGGCCAGCTGACAGCACCCCCCCCCAGGACCCTCAGCACTTCACATCATAATGCCTCAGAATACACAATCAGTGCAAGTGCGCAAACTCTGACAGCAGCCTCACATAAATGCATTGCATTTGACAGGCTTAGCACTATGTTTTGCCATTATCCAGTCCAGTTTTCATCCAGTCACTGTCCTATGGGGAACTGAAGGATGGGGGCTCTAATGGTGCTTTACCACTGGCACAAGGAACCGTGCCGTAATGTAAACAAATATTTCCCCATGACAAAGAAAGCGACCCGTTCCCAAGCTGAACCCGAGCTGCTCAACGGTAGAGCCGAAAGCAGGTAGTGCAAATGAGAGCATATTCTGAGGTGGAGCGGTTTTAGATTTTTTTTTTTTTACTTTTTGTGCTTCATCAACTTGCCAGTTCCATTGTTGTTTTTTACGTGGATTTCTTTACAGTGGAACCAGGGGTCGCTACATCACATATACTATATGGACCAAAGTATTGGGACACACCTGTTTATCAAGGTTAGGGCCCCATATGTCCAGTCTAAGACATTTTGGACAACGTCATGCTTCCAACTTTGTGGACCCAGTTTGGGGAAGAACCTTTTCTATTTCAGCAGGACTGTGTCCCAGAGCACAAAGCGAGCGCCATAAATACATGGCTAGAGGAGTTCAGTGTGGAAGAACTTGACTGTCTCACACAGAGCCCTGACCTCAACCCCATCCAGCATCTTTGGTATGAACTGGAACGGAGATTGTGATCCAGACCTTCTTGTCCAACATCAGTGTCTGACCTCAGAAATGCTCTACAGAATGAATGGACACAAATTCCCACAGAAACTCCAAAATCTTGTGGAAAGGGGGACTCAATATTAAAGAGTATGGATCTGTATGCAGTGTCACTAAAGTACCTGTTGGTGTAATGATCAGATGTCACAATACTTAAGTGTATATAGCCATTTTATTTATATTTACACACATCTTATGAGTGTTTATATGTAATGATGATGAGTGGGAAAGCTAAAAGTGCTTTTTTGGACTTTTTTAAAACATGGCTCTACTGTCACTCAGTGTGTGTTCAGTTCATCACACCTGGGGAAAACTAATTACTCTAAATTGTGAAATGTCTTCAATGATACCATCTATTTTGGTCTTGCTGACTCATGCACACGGTCAGAAAATACTTTTGTCTCCCAAAGTACAAATAATTAAGAAGAATAATGTTTAGGTTTCAGTTTAATGAGCTTAAAACTTAAGGCCTTAAAAATATTTTTAAATACTAAGGTTAAATAGAAAGCTTGGAATTAAGACTGTATGAAGTCAACTTAACCCTCTCTATGTGAAGGTACTGAAGATCTACCCTTAAGCGTCTCTGTCTCAGTCAATGCTGCACTAATGGCTGGTCAAAAATCTTAGAGACTCCACAGAAAACGCAAACGTGTAAGAAAGTCACCTTTTGTTCAAAGTTTTCTGGAGTGAGGAAGAAATTGTAGAGGGATACAAAGTAGCCCTCCAGGAGTCCCATCAGGAGCACCAGGTACACACCATCTGCAAACTGAACACATACGATAAAATAATGAAGCAGAGAAATGGAGCCAACAGCACCACTGCAGTATTTACATTTACAGCATTTGGCAGATGCTCTTATCTATAGTGATACACACAAGAAAACACAGCCCTTACACTATTAAAACCTAGACTTGTGACTGAATGCCCACCCAATACATCAAGTTTACAAAACCATTTGATTTTTCATGCATGTATAAGCACATTAATCAATCATAAATGTACAAATGCCAGGTTTACACATGAAAATGCTTCTGGTGCTATAAGCCAGAAACTCCTGTTATATTCAGCTCTATTGCCCGGGGCCTGAAGCAAAAACCCCCGTCTTGTTTAGCTGCAATAACCAAGGCCTGGATTTAGAAGCCAGAAAGTCACGTCTTTTACAAGCTGCAAGTGAATAGGTTACAGAATGGCTACATAAATGAGACCCATTTCACTAATTTGCACCTTTTGTTCAAAGTTTCACTCAGTTGCAAATGCAGGTACCTGTGTGTCCAGTTCAGCCACTTCCAGGTTCAGCTTATTCAGGTGTTTGTTGACAAACGTGATGAGGGTCTGTGCAGAGATCAACAGGCTCAGTTTCAGTCTGCTAATATGGTATCAGTTTAAATCTCAGGCTCTGATACTGGAACTGCTGTAGACTTTTACCTTCTTCACCACACTCAGCTTGTCAGGGGCGTGGTCAAACAGGGTGTCAAACGCATCACGCTCTGCAGGGAGAAAACAAAAGGTTTCAAAAATGCAATGAGTTATTAGTTAACACTGAATACGCAGAACATCCTCTGAAACACTTACCATGTCTGCCAGATAAAGCCCTATAGAAAAAAACAACAACAAAAAAAAAAAAACAGGACAAACAACAAATCAGTCTGGGAGACAAAGATCATGTATTCTTATGTAATAAATTTCATCCAGACACATTATGGCAATAATAATAATAATGATAATAATGATAATAATAATAATAATAACAATAAAAGCAATAGGTTTTTAAGCTTGTCAAGTAACATTTTATGCAGACACACACACACACCTTTCATTTCACTCAAATGGTTCTAGTCAACCAGCTGCCGGAGTAGCGTGCGCACACATTCAGTGTTTCAAGACAAAGCCAAAGACAAACACTCCCACACACTCATTTAAACAACCCCCCCCCACCACACACACACACACACATACACACATACACACATACACACATACACACATACACACACACACATACACACATACACACACACA